>JAVCKS010029758.1:0-12474 GCA_032273685.1 Pteraster tesselatus | reverse complement strand
CCCTTTCCTCTCTCCCCCCCTTTCCCCTCCTTTCCCCTCAGGGATTATTCTGCCAACCAACTTGCACAATTCAGTACTTGCCCGGTCAAATATACATAGCGTTTACCCTTTACGAAACTCAAAACTAATGGTATAAAACCAACTTAACTTTCGGTAAGTTTCTTGTAAATACTACTTAAAAAAAAAAAGACTTGCCAAAGTTATTAGACTGCAAAGTATTATGAGAAACTAACGTATTATAGCGTAGTTGTTGTACACATGCACATACATGGCTGTACATTTGTGTAATTTAGTTTTTAAGCCTTTTCTTTTAAACTTTTTGGAATGGACCCTGCCGCATAGCAGGCACGGTGTGGTGTTGGGTGCTGTTGTCTATTAGTACAAGGCCTGCTTGTGTCTCTCTCCAAAGCAACCTGGCCACTGTTAGATCGAAAATAGGATGCAGTAAGACTTTACATGGAACTTTTATGCATGACCGTAGGTTGGCGATTGTTTTAAGGGTATTTTTTCCATTTAAGCTGAACACAATAAGTTACTCCCCTTTTTAATGAAATAAGTAATATTCACAAGATGTATTTTTATCATCCAAAATGTTAGGTACAAATTTATTAATTTGCAGGCATCAGCAAGTGGCAGATCCAGTCTGATTAGAATACATGAATACAAAAGGGAAACGAGGGGGTCTAGACCCCGTTTTCCTTTTGTATTCCTGTGGGGACGGATGGGAGTTGAGTGCTTTCTTTGTGTGTTCAGCTTATTTACAAGGCACAGTTCGAACCGAAAAGACACACAATTATAACAAATTGAAGAGTTCGGTCCAAAAATGTGACTAGCTTTGTGAGATTGAGTCGCTGGAGATGGGGGAGGAACCTTTGAGTTTGTTATAATTTATCTGAGGTTTTACACATCTAACCCAGTATTTTTGTAATTCCTTTCTGAATACACTTTGAACCATTAAAGTGCTGCCGTGAACTTGATCTTTAACCGTTCAACATTTTAAGAGTGGTGTAATGGCAAGTACTTCATAAGTTCGTCTATTATTTATAGATTAGGCATTGATCACAATTTTGGAACCAAACTCTTCCTTCATGAATTGCTGAGGCTGTGTGTGTGGATTAATTTGCATCACAATCTTTTCATTATCAGTAGTTTGATGTATATTTTAGACATGGTCGCACAAAAATCATTCATGTACTTTTCAAGTTTTATTTATTTTTTATTTATTTTAAGTAAATTTCTGCTATTCCCAACTGCATATTTTCACAAATAACTTCTTAATTAAAATCTCAAAAAAAAAATACAATAAAAAACAGTAGGTAACGGTTTACTTTTTAAGGCCCCTTCGGGGAAAGTTGTACATGTATTTATTGTTATTTTTGTATAGTTTAGAAGTTATTCTACTGCCACGTTCTACAACAAAAGTGATTATGTCGCACGGGGTCTGTACATTGCTTGCCACGGTGTACCTGGTTGTTTCCCCCCCTTTCCCTTTACATTGTTCAAACTCTTCTTTCATTGGTAGTGAAAAGGTTAATTTATCCCAATGTAATTGGCCATTGCGGACATATTGATTGATTTTGTTGTTGTTTCATCTACCTCCAACAGTTGAACCATTGGCGCCCCTAATCTGTGGCAGATGCAGAACTTTTTTTGGGGGGGGGGTTGGCAGACGTTTGTATTTAAGTGTTTTTCCCCATCCCCCACGCTCAGAAAACTCAATTTCCCTTTGTAAACAAGACCAGTTTATGTGACCTAAAAACTGGGTCACCTATTGTTTTAAATAGTCAGATTTCTGGAAGGGAGTTCGGAAATTGGTAATTTAGTCAATATTTAATGGGGGGAGGTTTATTGGCCCCTTCAAACCTCCCCTGGATCCACCTCAGATATTTGATAACTTCTGGGAGAATAGACTTGGCACTTCCATGTACAACTGTATTTTGTATACAATTGGACAAAGCTTTAATTTGTAGTTTTTGTTGTGCCTTGAAAAGAGGCAGTTTGCCACGGGCAAATGTAATACACTGTATAAAAGCCTTTTTAAATTAACTTAATAAACTATTAAATAAAGCATTAAATAGTTTGTTTAACAATTTGACAGGACAATTACTGTAGACATTACGTAACTTGTTCACATACCAGAAAGATTCAAAATTCAAAACTATTTTGTCAATGGAGATATTGGCGATAAAAGGTATGGCAACATCACTTTCAATAAGATCACGACAAAATCACTGACAATGTTGATTCTCACCGAGGTTTAATAATGCTCATAATTACAGCACGATCTATTTAACAAAGTTTAAATCACAGAAATCAAAAATTTAACAGAAATATTTTGAACAAGTTTAAAATAAATGCCTAAACTCCTATGGAATGTATAGCTAACTACCTACAATTATCAATGTTTAATTGCGTATGACTAGGGATCCTACATCTGATCAAATCTACCTGAAAATGATGTTATGGAAGTGGGAAAGGGTGCCATGAGGTAAGTAGGTACATTTCTTGCATTCACGTACCCAAAAAAAGCAAGTAGATACAAAATGGTGTTGCTATGAGGCAGTTGCAACACAAGGAACAAGTACACCCCCTCATCATGTCTCATTAATTTGTACAAGCCGAATGAAATTTTGGGCATGCACAACCTCGTGGAATGAACTGTAAATACAAAGTTATTTTTTTTTTACAAAATGTGACCGCTAGTAATCCCAGATATTTTCCCAAGTACGATGTGACAGTATGCACCGTCTATGAATAGTTTTTGTTATTTACAACAAAACGAAAGTCCGGGGCCAATCGTATTCCAAATGTTTCCCCCACATATCGATAAATAATCTATTTACACTCGCATATAGGTAACGATTTAATAATAAAAAAACATGACATTACCGTAAACGTCATCGGCACTTAAACCTTCTTTGTGAACTGACAAGATAAGCCTCATTGTCAGAAATAAAAAATATAAGTTTAAAAATTGGCGTGTTACGTCCGTTAGTAATGTTTAGTCGAGGAATCATTCGCATGAAGATTCTTAAAACGAAAACCTAAAACGAATGGCCCTGTTTTACTGAACGAGGTGGGTTTCTGCATGAGGGCGCTTTTCATCTCAACGTTGGGGAAGGGAAGAAGTGGGAATTAAGTTTCTTGGGTTTCTCGGATTTACTGCCGAACCTGAAAGGAGAGTAGAAAAAAAAACAATTTTAATGCTCGTACTTTATCGGTTCTCTGAAGAGTTGCAATGCAAGGGACAAAACATCACAATACAAAATTATTTACAAACTATGAGAATGTAGGAAATACAGCATGGAGGTATATAGTGTTTGCCCAACACCACCTCAAAAAGAATACAGACCCTAGTGGTAAGGTTATACACATGTACTTGCAACAACCACTTTCTAGCAGTAGGCTACAGGTATATGGACCCCCCTCGAAACACGCTATACAGAATGTACATGCATGTGCTACAACTGTACCATCCATGAAAGGATAGGAATTATACCACTAGTTTTTTTTCTCTCTTACATTGGTGTGTGTGGTGCCTTGGAGAAGATGGCCTTGGCTTTGCTGATGGAGGAACTAGATGGCGTCTTCTTGCCCATGCTGCCGATAGTCTGAGGGGTGCCTATGGGACCGAGGCGGCTACCCTCAACTGAAAATTGGAAAAAATATAGAGATAAAGAGTGGATAAGATTGGGAACTAGTGGCCGTGTTGCAAGGACTGATTTTACGGTAATTTAAAATCGAGAATAAAACAAGGTATGGGGAAATTATACATGCATTCAAAATGACCCAGGGGCAATTGCCTTTGATGCATGTGCAAACAGTACGACCACTATTTGTCCATGTCTATACACTGTACTGTACGGAAATAAAGCAACATCTTAATATATCAGGGGGATAAATATTTGAAATATAAAAGCAAGGAATAAAAGCAAAATAGCAATAAACAAATAATGCTCAAAAACAAAACAAAAACAAGATAGAATCACAAGAATCTGGGAAGCTATGATCAGAATTCTATCCAGTAGCTCTTGTAAGATTTTCTGGACCGCCTAGCAGGCCAGTCAGAGGGGGTTTATCTAGGTATCCAACATCCAGCCAACTAGTCTTGACCGTACGCTACCCCCCCCCCCCCACCCCCTGCCCAAACAAGGAAGATTGACTACCAGAAATAAATAAAAGCTTTTAGTGACAGAAAAAGAAAGCAAGCAGGTTGAGGATATTATGGTAATGGCAGCCCCTGCCACCTCAAGGAAAGGAAAGCACCCGTCATTAAGACCAAATCATTGTCAATTTTCGGCGCTATTGTTTTTTAAATAAAAACTGTTAATTAAAACAAACACAAAAATACATGTATGCAGGTTTGGTCAATGGGCCATTCTTGAATGGAGACACTGTCAACTATACTGTCAGGAATAAATGAAGCATTTCAAAGCGGAAAATTTAAAAACCAACAGGATTTTCGTTGAAATAAAGAGCAAAAAAGCTAGCAAGCTAGCAAGCAAGCAAGCAAGCAAGCTAGCAAGCAAGCAAGCAAGCAAGCAAGCAAGCAGAGCCAAGCCAGCCAGCCAAGGCAAAGCTGGGTGAATCAACTACGGAGGAAAGTAATCCTCACAGAATTCTCTAGGAAGAGCTAAACATGATCAAGCCAAGAGAGAAAGAGAGTATTATAAAGCAGGCAGAAATATCAACCCAACACCAGCACAAGGCTATCTCATCGTTTGAAATCCTTAAACCGATTGCGGCCCCCACAAGAAGCTTCTGTGAGTTTCAGTCAAACCGGCAGACAAGTGCATAACATTTACCGGTATGTATACACAGGCTGCAAAACTGAAGCATCAAAGGGTTCATTCGACTATATGGACGGGGTAAAATCTGCAATGGTGCCCTTTGTTTTTGTTGGTGAAACGTCCCACCTACTATGCCTAAATGGTGAGGGATTGGGAGTGCCCAGGAGTAGGTGCCCGATGGTGCATGCAGTTTTGGTCTTTGCCAGACCTTGTGGGTTTTCCCACAATGATTTTCCAACACACATTTTAACCAATTGATACAAAGGAATCGAGTACGAAAGGTAGGTAAATGTAACCACTGAGTGTGCCAACTAAGTTTTCAATTCAAAACTCACGAGCACCAGTGCAATAGTTTAAAACCTCTCTTAAAAAAATGGATTAGCATGGTAAATTCAACACCAAATTCAAACACCAACCATCTTCGTTATTCAGCCGGATCGAGACAAACAACTCTCCGTTGTGAAGCAAATTTTTAAGAATTAATTTCCTTCCGTGTAAATTTGTGCTCCTATTTTTTTTCTCTTATTTGCGTTAATTTCTCTCATCCCCCCACCCCTAGACAATTTTTTTCCCCCTCAAGTACGTGAGATAGCCCCCTGCGCGGCTGCTCATACTTCGTCTGAAGGAGTATTTCTTGGCCATGCTGACGGGCGTCTGCAGTGGGCCGACTATGAATCGGTCTGAAAGGAAAACAACGGTTTCCGAATGTAAACCCACAGGTCAAATCCACATTCAACCCCCCCCTCCCTCCCCAACATCTCATGTGACTACATGTTACGATTTCTAGGGGGTAGAATTCCGTAGGGGGTAGAAATCGGTTGATTCGTGCACATTAACAGTTAAAGATGTTCCGTTCGATTTCACCCTAAGAATTAATTATTGTTGAATCGATGTCGGGTTGGTTTCACATCGACCAGAGTCTGCCTTGTAACTAGGATTCAGAAGTAGGCAAGGCTATTCACCTTCACAAGAAAAAATGAAAAAAGGATTCCACGGCAAAGACACCATGCCAATTGCCGTTTGACGCCTTCGCGAAGTACCCGATTTTAACTTTCCATCCGATAATTCTCTTCTTTAATAACAGACCCTTGCTTCAGGTTCCGTGATTATGGGCTCAATTCTATTCATGGGGAGCGACATTCATTATTTAGGCATTTTTTCGGATTTTTCTGGCAGCTCTCAAACAGATACAGAACAATGAACATACAATAATAAGCACCCACATACAAAAATAATTAAACAATAAAAGGACTAAACAACCGATATACAAACCAACTAACCTGGAGGTATGGGCCTTGGCAGTTCGGGGGTACCGTAGTGCCTGTTGGTAATAACGTTGACATCGCCAGACATCGTGTTCTCCACGTCCACGTTGACAAAAGCGTTCCAGAAGTCCGTAGGAATGGAGATGAGACGATCAACCACCTATGGTTACCGGGAATCGGTAAAGGAAAAAACATAGAAAAACAATTTGGCTTTGCACGGACAGAATCAGTTGTTTTACGGAATGTACCACGTACATCAGTACTCATTATTGGGAGTTGAATGAGTGGACACATATTTAATTTATATTAGGTTTTATAATGTAAGATTGTCGATTTCAATGTTTAAATTTCAACACAACATGGGCTCTGAGCTTTAGAAATTTACAAGTAAAACTATACTACAATAGGCTAAAAGATGAACACAAAAATTACAATAACTTTCACCACAAATGCACCCTTGTTCCAAAAGTAGATTTATCTCCCTAGAAGCGGACATTGATCGATTGTTTATTTCAGCCATGGCAAAATTGTCAAAACAAAGTATACCTATAAAATCTTATCTATAAATCAAAACAGACTTTGCCAGTTTATTTCAATTTTGGACACTTTCAAAATCTTGCTAACTCGGTATTAGTAAGTTTTTCGTTGAGAAAATACTTATAAATTTAGCCCCTGGAATATCGAGTTTTCATTCAACACTGCAAAAACATGCGATCACGTTTGTCCGCATGCATCCGGATACTTTTGCGTATGTGACCCTAATAAAAGATGGACATGTGGACTTACCGCTGGCTGCGTCCTGGTGTCGCTGAGCATCTGCATGGGCTCAGGGTCGGGCACACCATAGCCTACAATGGTCGGCCCCAGGACATTGGCCAGGTTGCACTTGTCCATCTTGCACACTGGGGTTTCAGACACCCTTGGCCGGAGAGAGACAACGACGACAAATCAATTCCCGTTTTAGTGTTGTTTTTTTGGAAATACATAAGATGTAATTCTACATTATAATTAATACATCCTTACCCCAAAAAGTTTGTAAGATGTACAGGGTTTGTACATTTGGAACCGCTAAGAAGGCAAAGTTTTCAAGGACTTTCAAAGTGCAGTTCTAGGAAAACATTGATGCTTTTTAGAGACTAGTGTATAAATTAATTGATATTGGGTCATTTGATCTCTGCCAATTAAACGTAAGTACGGGTAAGAAGTTTGGTTGGACAGATTGTTTCCCGACTTTACGCATTTCAAACTTGCCACAATACTCTGCATGAAATTTACAAAGACTTTCGGGGACCTGTGATAAATCTGAAGACTTTCAAGACCTTTGTAAAATGGACTTTCCAGGATTTTCAAGGATGCACTTTCCCCCACGAGATTAATGACAGGAGTTTCCAAGAACTTGCTAAACAACTTCTTGGTCTTGCCAAGGTTCCACCCTACCCCAGGGAGCCAGAAGCACACCCCTCTCCCTCCCCCCCCCCCCAACTCACCTCTGCAAATGAAGCATGACGTAGGCCAGGGTGTCCCTGTTGGCCGGGGGCAGCTCGCTGATGGCCTGGTAGGTGAACGTGGTGCTGTCGTCAGGGTCCGACAGGCAGGCAGCCCTCATGAAGGTCTCGTGCAGCTTGTAGGTGAGCAGGGGCTCCGACAGGCTGCGTAGGATGTCCTTGAGGAGGCCAGTCACCACGTGGATGTCGTTAATTTTCTCCTGTAAACATAAGTCGATTTTCAGATTTTCGGTTTTAAAAATAAATACCATACCACACTGCGGTGAATCGAGACACCACACCCAAAGTGAACCTCGCCTAGTTCTTCCGGACGTTGGGCCTTCAGTAGGGGTTGTCCAGTGTTACAAAGCAAATATTGATCGCTTGAACCCGTGGGTTTAGTGAAACTATTTTCTCTCTGTGTGTGATCCTTGGGCAGCCCATAGTCCAAAGGACATCGCAAGAATGATTTCACCAACCCACTCATAACCAGTCATTAGTTGTATATTTTTTCGCAGGTCCATGTTTTAGAAGACCCAATATTTGGCAGTGTAAACATATATATCAGATCGTTGGAATGTTGGCAGTACACTGACATAGCTCTAGATCGTAATAAATGTGCGATTTTTGGCATTCAAAGAGTTAACAACGGCAGGCGACTCACAAAGTGCAACTCCTTGCCGAGCAGCACCCTCTCCTTCAGCTCCTTCACGATGCGCTCCGACCCGGAGTGGCGGTACAGTCCCTCCTCGTTCATGCCGCGCTGTTCAATCTCGTTGATGCACTGCACCTGTTAATAGCCAACAAGAAATTGCAACGATCAACGCACTAGCGGCAAGTTTAACACTCACTCGACCTTTCAAAATCAACATTTTAAACCAACCATTCGTCTCTCTATAAACTACAGCTCCAGTTGTAGACTGTTATCAAGACATTAACAGCTTACCACTATGGCTGGCACCATGGGTGATGTAGTGGGTGCTATCTTGGTCAGCAGGATCTCCGGCCGGTTCTTGTTGGGCGTCGTCGAGACGGGCTGGCAGGGGAGAGGAGCCGACGTCTGGCAGTCGGGGTGGCAGACCATGCGGCAATCTGAGAGAGGGGAAGGGGGGGGGGGGTAAAGACAATGAAGATCATAGCTGTTTTAGGGGGGGGGGGAGGAGGTTCACAGATTGCTTCAAGCCTATTTGGACAATGATGTAAGCATGGGAAGAAATCGGCATGCACCTCCGGTGGTCATCGTGGCTGGTCTTCCTAATACCAAAACTAACCTTTGCATTTCACCGCATACTTTCCAAACTTGATTTTCTTTCCACACTGTCGGTTGAAGTGGGGGGTCAGGAGCAGGAGGCACAATATTTTTAGGCAAGAGAAAAAGAGGACATATATGAATAAACAGTCGTAGCTGTTCCTAGAATGCCAAAAGAGAGCGTTACCGCCAAACAAGACTTTATTCTGTTCTTGCCCAACTCATATAGTGCACTTAATTTTGCTAGCCAAATAAAGCATTACCAATTTTATTGGTTATTAATCTTATTGGTACATCTATCACAGTAAGCAGTGATGGATTGTGCATTTTTGCAAGATCAAAAGTATTGACACTATGTGCTGCCACTTACACCTAATTGAGCCAGAAAAATGACTAAAGCTGTACCAAAGAATAAGGGTTCATACAGTCTAATCCGCATTTCCCTTATTTGTTGCGGTATGCAATGAGTTCTGGGAATAGGCTCGTACTATACAAGGCCAGGTTTTGCACGGAGTGATAGCAACTATGAGTACTTAATACAGTAGTATGTACTGTTTCATTTTGTAACATTTGGGATGGCAGTGTGGCATGGTATTTTTTTACCAGTTGAAAAAACGTCGGACTAGGGTTTGAAGCCAACAAGCTAAAGATTTGACGTACCGGTTTGCACGATTCCGGCTTGATGACCGTCTTAGTGCAGAACGTGTGGCGCCGTTCCTTGGGGGTGTTCCTGGCAGCGGCTGGAGGGGCCGGCCTGGGGCGCATGTTGACGGCTGCCGTCTGGATGGCGTCCTTGAGGTGCTGGTTCTCGGGCAGGGCCCAGAAGGAGTCGTCCGTTTCGTTCGAGGCTTCAGGAGAAGATAGGTAGAAAATAATTAAAATCGTGAGTTTCTCCAGGGGGACAGACTAAACATGAGAGAGAGGAGGATGTGGTGGGAAGAGCCGAACTTTCATCATCACCATCACTTGAGAAACAGGGCATAAATTACAATTGTGACAATGTGCAAAAGAAGTATGTACTACAAAAGAAAAATGTACTACAAGTGCAGATATGTAAACTTTTTATAGCCTTTTAATTTTCTCCCGCCATACACATGCTAACCAATACATATTTCAAAAATAAATACATTCTACAAGTAATGCAATCTAAGTGGTATTATCGGTATGTGCATGTTTCAATGAAGGCCCTAATATGAGAAAAACACTGAAAACTGATAAATTGTTTTGTGTCCACAATAACCAGTGAAAACCTATATACTGAATATATGTACGGGTATTATTGGCTTGGTATATATCCAATCCATTAATCTGGATCTTTTTTAACCACAGCCTGAAGAAAATTGAAGAAATAGGTTTTCTTACTTTGGTTCTTGAGGTGTTCCTTTGAGGGTCGGCTGCGGGCCTTGGGCCCAGGAGGACGGGAGAAACTCCTGTCAAGGCGAGGCACCGTCTCAAATTGGGTGTCGGCCGTAATCTGTCCATCGGTTGGAATGGTGACGGTGGTCGTTACAATAGAGGTATTATTCTTTGAAATTAGAATGAAAATCGATAGGATTACAGGTTTTGTTATGTTAAGATTTAAATTAAGAAAAGGTGGAACAAGGGACACTGCCCCAACCTGGCGGAATGGCCCATGCAGTGCTCTCAATACATGATAATAGATAGTACATTTATGTATACCGATGTAACAAGAGACACTGTCACAAATCATGCCACAATCCGGTGGAATGACCCATTCCGCGGTTACCGGGGGTTTAAAGCAGCAAAACCTGGTTGCTATGGTGTTTTCAAATTCACTAAATGAAGAAAATCTAAATGTTTTTCTTTATGTGTGTATTTATTATGTTGATCTGTAAAATGCCATAGGACACTATACCATGTAGTAGAGGATGGTGGTGGTATTAAATGAAAGCTGAAAATACTAAATATATTAAAATCTCACCTTTTTTCAAAATACAACTTTAATAGCTGGTTTTGTGGGGGGAGCAAGTCACAATTTATCGGTGGGGAATGTTAGCATGTTAGCAGTAGGGCAGAAATCTTATTACAACATGCGGTACAGAGAAGATGATGGCATGTATCTTACCGTTTGGTGCCGAGGGCTCGTAACGCACTGAGACATTTTTACCCTTTTTGGGGGCGTGTCATCCTCAAGAGGAGGGGCAGTCGGTCTCTGAAGGGAAAAAGAAAACTGATTAAAGTTGCATGTCTAATTGAGTAAAATAAAGGTGACTTGTGGGAATTCTTTGACGTGCAAAATTTGTCACGTACAAGGTACGTGAAAATTTAAAACATCACGATCTGCCAGTGTGACCATGGGCGGTTCTTAAACCTCATATTTTCCCAAACTGTACCATTGTAGAATCAATGCATCTAGCACTTTCTCAACTTTACTAAAAAAATATATGACATAGGCTTGCTTGCAAGGGTTTGCAAAAAAGGCTTGGACAAAACTTACACTTTTCCCAACAAAATTCTAATGACAGGGGGGAAAAATACTAAAACACTTATCTGAACTTTCAAGATGAGCTAAAAACAAGACTTCCTAGATATTCCAGGCTCAAAAATGTTGACTATAAATTAAAAGAGCACACCTTCATCCTGTGGAAGCCATCGTCTTGGGGCAGAGCTTGCTGCGCAGCCCTCTTCCACGTTTTGCCGCCACGCAGGTACGACACGTCCAGGTCGTCCTCTGTGTGGTCGTAGCTGACGTCCGAAGGGGAGAGGAGGTCGGCGGACAGTTCGTGGACGGCCGACAGGCGTGGCTTGATGGGCGTGGTGCCATTTTGCTGCTCCCGACCGTTAAGGAAGGCCAAGCTCTCTCGGTCTTTCTCCGACAGCTGATTCATCTTGTTGTCGGCGAGGAGCTCGCGGATCAGCATGATCTGCTGGTCCTGAAATATCAAGAGAGAGGGCATGATTTTTTTTTTCACGAATCTGACATGGTTTTATTGGTAAAGGCAGTTTGTTTTTATCTAGACCCATTTCACAGCGCTGCATTTTCGGTACGCAATATTTGCTTAGAGCACAAGCGTATTTCACCGAATGCATCACTATATCACCGGCTGCTAACCTTTCTAACTCAAGCAGCCAGCATACTATCATCTGCAGCTTAAAGAGTTTCAGTTCAAGTTACAAAACATCTCAAATAGAATTGCCGAGCTCCGCAGCATTTTCGAACACTCACCAATTCATCTGTTTTGTTTTCTGCTTTGGTACGCCTTTTCATTTCGATGTCCACTTGATTCCTAACCAATGGGAATTAAACATTTCATAACATCGGCAGTTAGCACTGGTGTTAGGGAGGGGTGGGGGTTTAGTTCATGTATCGCTAGTTATCGCCAATTACAAAGAAACAGAAACTGGACAGTTGGACTGCAAAGTTCGAGTCTAACCTGGCGTGCTTCAGCTTGACATCCAGCCCATCTTTCTCGGCCGTAGCCTTTGTCACTAGCTCCTGCAGGTGGTGGCGCTCCTGCGACGCGGAGAGCCACTGGTTGCGGCACAAGTCCTGACTCTTCACAAACTTGAGAAATTCTGTGGGAAGTTGGGCCAGAGTGAAACAATTCTAAAAAGTGAAAACTTCACATTGGGTTGGGCTAGACTGAACAGGGGCCAATTTCATAGCGCTGCTAAGCACACGTTTTGTGCTTACAGGCGTTTTATCATGCACAAACCCTATGGCT
>JAVCKS010029747.1:0-10318 GCA_032273685.1 Pteraster tesselatus | reverse complement strand
ACCCACATAGGTACTACCGACATAGTGACTACCGACATAGTGACTACCGACATAGTGACTACCGACATAGTGACTACTGACAAAAATTTAAAAATCTACAATTGAACTTTTTGATTGCAAGACCAAGTTCATAGAAAAATGGAGAGATATTAACTTTTTTCACCATACTCACCGATGGCAGAGATAGGGTTTAGTGTACTGTCGAGTATACTCGACAATGGTAGTAAAATGGTAAAGTGTGTTGTCCAGTATACTTGCCAATGGTATAGAAAGGGTTTATTGTGCTGTCGAGTATACTCGACAATGGTAGTAAAATGGTAAAGTGTGTTGTCCAGTATACTTGCCAATGGTATAGAAAGGGTTTATTGTGCTGTCGAGTATACTCCCCAATGATACATGTATTTACTATGTACAACTATGAGCAGTGAATTTCCTTCTGTTCTCAACCACAACAAAGTACAATACATAACAAGATTTTAAAGAAATGAACCTATTGGCATCTTGGTTTTATGCAGATAAAAAAACACTAAATGCTACATAATAATAGTCGTAAATGTTTTACATGGAATATCTCTTCCAAGCAAACAAAGACGTTACATTCAACTTTGGCCGTTTATCACCATTTGTATTTTGTTGAACTCATATCCACCTGAGATTAACATTCCCCAAATACTGTTTCTATTGTTTACAACTATTACCGGTACCTGGTCTGTGGGATGATATCCCACAGTTGGGTGGACCGTGAGGTTTAACACCATAATTGGAACCCATATTTGACGTAGCATTGTCCCTATTGTTTACAACCATTACCTAGACTACGGGATACTGTGCACTATAGAGGTAGGTTGGATATGGGTTCATGTAAAAACATTTAATGGGAATGGAAAAACGAAGTGATAACACCAACCTACATGTAAGCCCATGCACCAAGAACTCTCCTGTTTCAGTAGGTGCTTGGATATACTGTTGAACATTAGGACCAGTCGGCTCCCATTGTAGCAAATTCAGATAGGACAAACATTTTGACATGGTCCCGGTAGTTTCTCTACAACAGGAGCAGACTGTACTTGCCAAACGAACAAAAAATGATTTGAATTCTGATGACCAAAACTTTGCTACCAACACATTTAAATCTGTTTAAAAAAAAGCAAGAACAACATGAGAAAAAGAAAAAAAATTCAAAAAGAAATTGAAAGAGTAAACTAAGATAGATATGAGATTATACAAGTTTCTTAGCTTCAAAGAATCCCTTTAAGTGTCTCATCTGCCAGAAGCCAGTGATAAGAAGGATAACAGTCTGTCCCAGCGACCACCACAAGACGCGCTGGTTGGTGCTCTCACTGGTCTGTCGAAATCTCTCTTCACGATACTAAACAAACAAGCAAATTATTCAGGTAGAATTAGCTCAACAAACAACAGAGATAAAGACCAGGTGGGTAATCCCAAGAAGGTAGCACCTTCTTGAGTTTCCTTCGACCTCTAAAACCACAACAACTTTATCGTCTACATGACTAGGTTTTTGGTCTTCCCTCCCGCTTTTATCTGCTAACCACCATGTTACTTACGAGCTGCAAGAACATGCATGTATGCAAGTTAGAGGAATCCTAGCCAGGTTGCACTACAAGCAATACATGATTAGCATGGTCGGTAGTCTACATAGCACACTTACTCTCTGGTAGTTCTGCTCCTTCTGCACCTGTTCCACCTGATCCAGCAGCTGTCTTACTCGTAGCTGTAACTCAGTTAGTTTATCTTTCTCGGCAATTTGTTTGTAATCATTAGCATGTTCTCCTACCTCAATGTCTAGATGAACCCTCTAGAAAGAGACAAGAAAACCAATACGCCCAATAGGCTCTTACATAAGAGGTTTCACGTTCAAGTTCAGGGCAGTTTCTTTGCTCACACACTTTTGTAACAATAAGCCCTAAAAACAGATTAGATCGAATTGAAAACTTCTTCCTTGAGTGATTCCTAATATTTGATTTTTCTCCATCTAATTCAGGTACATTTAGAGAAATAAACGAAGGGAAACCGGCAGTTAGCACCTTAATTCTTTACGTGTATTGGACCAGCAGCTGTTAAGGCAACCTGACTATCTGGGGTTTTCTGTGTGCGACAGCAGCGTGCCAGTTCTGTGCTGTACATGTCGATGTACTTACCATTTTATTATTGGCCCCGAACAGTGCCCAGTTAGTAGAGTTAGAGTACAGACATATAGAGTGTTCGCCCGGCGTGTGAGACGTAAACGTGAACCGCCCCTCAGAGCTGTACACCTTCGATAGAATGATTTTATTATCTGGATCCCTGACTTCAACATGCATGCCGATATGGGGACTTGACGGCATGAAATCATTGGTGTTTTTATCATACAGTTGAGTCTTGTAATTACCTGCAAAAGCATTAGAACAAATAATTTCAAAACTGTAGAAATACCCGTCCACTGCGTTCTTTTTCTTCAAGTTATTACAGAAAATTTAGCGCACGGCAACCGTGATGCCGTGTCCGCGTGCAGTCATTACAGACTAGGCCTAGTATTAATATTAAAATATTATTAGGCCTATGCAGGTTACTTACCAATAACCATTGTTTCATCGGGTATTTCTTCGATAAAACATTTCTTTTCTGTCTCTCCAATATGAAAATACAACCCTACGGCCGAAGAAAAACACAACAAAAGAAGAAATCCCGTCTGAAAATGAAAAATGATCGCCATGTTGTCTCGTCAAAAACAGTCTGCACAAAAAAGATGGCTGCTGACGGCCAACTGGTACCAATTCGTAGTTTCATGTAATCATAGTGTTGTACGTCAGGAAACCATTCGAAAGGTCACCAACATACGAAAACTGAACGCCACGTCGTTTTTACAACTACAAACAATTAGACTAGCTAACAATTGTCATCTTCGTTTTTACTATGAGACAAGATTTTGAGGGTTTTGTGATAATATCCCACCCCAAATGTAATAAAAGTGATTTTAATTAGATCAACGCAAATTCATAATTTCACGTAAAAATAAGTCACATAATGGGTACAAGCATATATTATTTAATTATTATACCATGAAAGGAATGTGTTCCTCCGCCCCCCCCCATAATAATTACCAAAACCTTCCTCATTCATACATACACAAAACGAAACCCAAACAACTACACGTGTAAATTGGCACAAATAATTTGCATTTCGCATAATGTACATATCTTAATAAGATAATGTCATATTTTAATAAATACTACTAAACCCAGGTTGTAAAATAACATCCTTCGTATACTTCATTTGGAGGGCGCATATTGTCGTGATGCTGCTGTAGACAGGGCGTCATCCCGTACTTGACTACCGCTATTATTTTGAGAGAGCAAATATTTTATTAATTGTTTATTTTTGTAGGGGAAACATTTGTAATTGATAACAATTTCGTAGTTAATTTTATCGAAAAACTATGTAATATTGCCAAAACAATTATCAGACATGAACTAAAATAAGAATTGAGTAAACTCAGCTACCAATTGTTGAGCTGAATGACTCATCATCAAAGTGCTGCTAACAGAATAGGACAATTGTTATTAGGTTGAACAATACTGCAAGTACAACCAATATAACACTTTACTGGGAAACTGTTGTTCCAGATACTGGATAAATCTCAAAATATAATATACCTGACAACATTACAAATTTCAAATAATAAGTTGAATACCAGTATATATTTCAGAATATAAAACCCCTAAAACAAAACCTAACAAAAAATATACACAGTTTCTACAATATTTACAATATTTCAAAGATACATTGTACATACACATAATGTCAAAAAATATAATATATATAAAAGAAATTATTATTTTATTATTATTAAAGTTTATTATTATTAAGGCATACAGCTATAACATTCTTCAAACAACCTGATGCAATCCTTCAGCCTTTATATTTGTAAGTAGTGTTTACATCTACTAAACTGGCTAACCCAAACCCTTCTAGCCACTAAGCAGATCTATTAGCGGGCCCAGCTCTTTTCAATTTTGCTGTGGCCCGCAAGAATAAGAGTACGGTATTCAGTGTGGGCCACGAACTCTGAGTGACTGTCCTATTTGACCCACTTGCTATTGAAGCTATATAGATTACCATCGGGCCGTCCAGATTGCCACCGGGCCGTCCAGATTGCCATCGGGCCGTCCAGATTGCCACCGGGCCGTCCAGATTGCCATCGGGCCGTCCAGATTGCCATCAGGAGTCTAGATTACCCCCTAGACACCCAAACGGCAACAGTCTCCACTTTGGACTCCCAGGCACCCTCAGGCTAAGCCACTCCTTGCGTCTGGAAACCCTCAGCAGTGTATCTTCCTCTGAGCCATCACTCTCGACAACCATGTCTGAGCCATCACTCTCGACAACCATGTCACCGCCATTATCCAGGGCGAGGGCCTCCCCTGCCCCTGGGGTGGTGGTTGTTAATTCAGCAGTAGGTTCACAATCAGACAGACTGCTTAAACTCCCCAGGTCGGATTCAGCGCTGGGGGATGTGCTGCCACTGTCCTCGGAATCTGTAATATAAATTAGAACACGTGATAACACCAACATACATGTAAGCCCATGCACCCAGGATTCTCATATTTCAGTAGGTGCATGGAATTACTGTTAAACATTGAGACCAAATTTGTGACAATCCATCAGTACTGGTTCACAGATTAGCTCTATTGAACGCATGGCAGAGGTTTGAGACAAAGGAGTTTAAAAAATGCTATCAATTCATTTGATTTGTTTTAAGATAGGAAAATGGCCGTTTCTGTTCTGTGAGCAAAACGAATAATTCCTGCAAAATATGCCAAACTCAATGAATCGTCATAACACAAATGTTGTACAGTTGGCTCCCGTTGTACCAAGCACACATAGTCCCGGCCCCGGTATGATTGGGCTTATTTCCATGGGAAAAATTTGCTTAAGACAAAAACAGACCGCACAAAAATTGAAATATCTTTTCATGACACAACTTGTGATGGGGAGATTACTTACTTTATACAAGGATGTTTATTTCATTTTTGTTTCGTACATTTTACGTTTGTTTCACAAATAATTTTTTTTTAATTCCTATTTCTTATTTGATGAATCACATCTTAGGGAGAATTTCCTTGAGAACTTTCTTCAATCTACAAAAGCCACATCACGTACATTTACATGCTTGCGCAAAAGATTGAACAATGGACGGTAAACATTGTATTAGAAAATATGAAATTCGGATACGACAAACATTTTAACATGGTCCCGGTAGTTCCGCTACAAAGGGAGTGGACTGTATTTGCCAAACGAACACAAAATTATTTAAATTCTGATAACCAAAACTTTGCTACCAACACATTTAAATCTTTTTAAAAAAAGCAAGAACAACATGAGAAAAAGAAAAAAAAGTCAAAAAGAAATTGAAAGAGCAAACTAAGATAGATATGAGATTATACAAGTTTCTTACTTGTAGCTTCAAAGAATCCCTTTAAGTGTCTCATCTGCCAGAAGCCGGTGATAAGAAGGATAACAGTCTGTCCCAGCGACCACCACAAGATGCGCTGGTTGGTGTTCCAACTTGTCTGTCGAAATCCCCCTTCACGGTACTAGACAAACAAGCAAATTATTCACGCATAAACAATGGACTGGCATTCAGGCAGAATTCGCCAGGTTGCACTACAAGCAATACATGATTAGCATGGTCGGTAGTCTACATAGCACACTTACTCTCTGGTAGTTCTGCTCCTTCTGCACCTGTTCCACCTGATCCAGCAGCTGTCTTACTCGTAGCTGTAACTCAGTTAGTTTATCTTTCTCGGCAATTTGTTTGTAATCATTAGCATGTTCTCCTACCTCAATGTCTAGATGAACCCTCTAGAAAGAGACAAGAAAACCAATACTCCCAACAGGCCCTTGCAAAAACTTTGGGATGAAGCAATCATACCATTACATAAAGAGGTTTTACAATAAAGTTCAATGAAGTTGTTTGCTCACACTTTAGTAACAATACTGTAGGCCACAAGTTACAATAGGCTCTTTTGTAACAATAGGCACTCAAAACATATTAGATCCAATTGAAAACTTCTAAGTTCTTCTTCAAGTGATTCCTAATATTTAGTTTTTTATCAGTCTCATTCAGGTACGGTACATTTAGAGAAATAAACGAAGGGAAAACCGGCGGTTAGCATCTTAATTCTTACGAGTATTGGACCAGCATCTGTGGTTCGATTCCCAGTCAAGTCAACCTGACTATCTGGGGTTTTCTGTGATGTAACAACGGCGTGCCAGTTCTTACCATTTTATTATTGGCCCCGAACAGTTCCCAGTTAGTAGAGTTGAAGTACAGACATATAGAGTGTTCGCCCGGCGTGTGAGACGTAAACGTGAACCGCCCCTCAGAGCTGTACACCTTCGATAGAATGATTTTATTATCTGGATCCCTGACTTCGACTTCAACATGCATGCCGATTTGGGGACTTGACGGCATTACATCATTGGTGTTTTTATCATACAGTTGAGTCTTGTAATCACCTGCAGAAGTATAGAACAAATAATTTCACAATTGTAGAAATACCCGTCCACCACGTCCCTTTTCTTCAAGTTATTACACGATCATTATTAATATTAGTATTCATTATCCGCGTGCAGTCATGATTAGTATTATTATGCCGGTTACTTACCAATAACCATTGTTTCATCGAGTACTTCTTCGATAAAACATTTCTTTTCTGTCTCTCCAATATGAAAATACAACCCTACGGCCGAAGAAAAACACAACAAAACAAGAAATCCCGTCTGAAAATGAAAATTGATCGCCATGATCATGTTGTCTTGTCAAAAACAGTCTGCACAAAAAAGATGGCTGCTGACGGCCAACCATAGATATCTACTATGCGTTTGTAGATATCTATGCGGCCAACTGGTACCAATTCGTATGTAATCATAGTGGTGGTGTACGCGGAAACTATTTGATATGTACCTGTTGTACAAACAATTAGACTAGCTAACAATTGTCATCTTCGTTTTCATGAGTCAAGATTTTGGGGATTTTGTGATTGTCCCGCCCCAATGTAATAAAGTGATTTTGATTGGATCAACGTAAAATCATAATTTCTCGTAAAAATAAGTCATATAATGGGTACAAGCATATATTATTTAATTATTATACCATGAAAGGAATGTGTTCCTCCGCCCTCCCCCCCCCATAATAATTACCAAAACCTTCCTCATTCATACATGTACATACACAAAACGAAACCCAAACAACTACACGTGTAAATTGGCACAAATAATTTGTATTTATTGATCGCATAATGTACATATCTTAATAAGATAATTTCATATTTTAATACATGTAAATACTACTATAAACCCAGATAATACATCCTTCGTATACTTCATTTGGAGGGCGCATATTGCCGTGATGCTGCTGTAAACAGGGCGTCATCCCGTACTTGACTGTTTATACTATACGTATGCCCTGATATTTCAAATTTTGATATACAAAAATAAAATAAATTCAATAACAATTTATGGATAATAAAACATCACTGAATTCGTGGAGTATATATTAAAAAAAAGAGCTTTTTTAAACAATAAAAAATAAACCATCTGTGCAGGGATAAAATCGAACTCGAGCGTTAGAGTTAAGACAACCGCCTAATTAACTTAGGAATGTCGTAGACGTACATCCCCCAATCCTTTTTTCTAAATCCTTCATCCAGAACTGCGCATGCGCAGTATGCGGGATGATGCACTGTCTAGAGTCGCAATACCTCCATGGTAGACCTAAATACAAAATGTCACCACTATAAAGTCTACATTAAAAAAAAAACCGCGCACACTTTGTTCGGCTCTCGTAGTATTTTTGTGCATTAAATCTATGTCATATACGGAATTCAAGGAATGTCATTATGTATACAGCTTAATTACTTTTCCTCTAGCAGAAGACCTTAACGATTAAGTGTCTCCTCGTGTACATCATACTCTCCCTGCTGATTGTGTTAATGCCTTCATCATATTAATGTATTATTAACCGATTATATGGTATAAACAAATATGTTAATTTAGGTTGATTAAACTACAGTTATATTTTAACACAAATTAAATTCCAATAGTATTAGTCTGTAAGACAATATTTGCATTGGGGCATTAAACAATTCATGCCAAACTAGTAATTTCTTTGAATGCATTAATCAACCATTACTGAATGGTATTTCATAAATATTTACAGCTAGTGTTACAAACAACATTGAATCCGTATTGTTGACAAATACAGTTTGCAAGCAACTTTATGACCCAGCCATTCCCCTCCCTGCATTTCTTCACTGTCATAAAACGTCATCTACTCGGTAGTTTTATTCAGTGTTCTTCCCTCATGATGAGGGGAGTAAGTATAACAGTGACAACCAATGTAAGGATAGAATTAGCTGAATTGAAGCTATTCTTCTTCACTTTGGAGCGGAGTTCTTCACAAATCACAGGGTTAAAACATTTCCCATGATAATATCCCTTTACCGGTAAACATTGAACTTTCTTTCAGGCCTACTAATAAATTCTTTCCCAATCCAAACAGCTTTGCAAATCTTTAAAAATTTGATTAATCTTAGTAAGAAAATAATAAATTACTATACATTAGCATTATTTAGATGTTTTCGTACACATTTAATAATTTACTGAATTCGATTTTGAGAGAGTAAATATTTTATTCATTGTTTATTTTTTAAGGGGAAAAATTTGTAATTGGTAACAATTTCTTAATTAATTTAATCGAAAGACTATCTAATATTGCCAAAACAATTATCACACATGAACTAAAATAAGAATTCAGCTACCAAACAATGAGCTGAATGACTCATCATCAAAGTGCTGCTAACAGAATAGGACAATTGTTATTAGGTTGAACAATACTGCAAGTACAACCAATATAACACTTTACTGGGAAACTGTTGTTCCAGATACTGGATAAATCTCAAAATATAATATACCTGACAACATTACAAATTTCAAATAATAAGTTGAATACCAGTATATATTTCAGAATATAAAACCCCTAAAACAAAACCTAACAAAAAATATACACAGTTTCTACAATATTTACAATATTTAAAATATACATTGTACATACACATAATGTATAAATATATAATATATATATATAAAAGAAATTGTCAAAATGGTGTTAGTCCCGCCCAATTTGTTTTGAAATCATTGAGTATTGGCTCAAAGTGTGATTTGAAACTTTGCATGGTGTAGAAGATCATGAATAGGCTCCATTTGCAGCGCATTCATTGTAACAACCGTGTCGTAATAATCACTTTTGGAAAGGAACTGATATTTCTGCACGATCTGAGCAGTGTACTCCATCTTAGTATCTGCCGCACTACATCCCGGTCATTAACTGCCGCAAACCAGGCCAACTATGAACATAGTCAATGTCCGCTGTTAAGTAGAATGGTAACTGTAGAGTCTTAACATTTAAAAAGAAACCTTATCCCTTCTCACAACTGATGATGATTATTCCATGAATTAATTAATAAAAAATATGAAACCATTAAGAACTTCTTAACCAATTGCATGCACTAATTTAAAAACTGCATTATTCACAAAACATTCGGAACGTTAAAATTATGGTCGCACGAACATAGAGTCACATAAGTACAATAGTCTGTTAAGTACAATATCTAGGTGTGCAATAGTCTAGATAATACTGATCTTTGGTATAACTTAAAAACACTGTCAATATGACAAATTAAGAAGCTTCTAGAAAACCACTCAACTATACAGTGAAATCACATTAGCACGGAGGCAAATCAATCACATAAAATTTGTCTTAAATTCACATATATATTATACATTCATATAGGAAGTATTTAGCAGATATCTGCAACTATCTGTAGATTTACATCTTATGAAATCAATCTTTTAGAGTACAACTGATCAAGTTTAATGATTGATATTAGGGTATTGAAACCTCACTCAGGTTGGCTTTAGCATTCTTCCTACAAACAATACCATCAGTGACATCGGAGGTGATCGGCAAACAGCTCAATATAGTGGCAAAGGCTATTCATCGTGGTGATAAACAATAACAATCAACTTATCTTATGTCTAACGATGTAGTCAACGAATAGAAAGGATTTGTTATAACCACATCGTGAGACATACGATAAGATTATTATTATTAAGGAATACAGCTATAACATTCTTCAAACAACCTGATGCAATCCTTCAGCCTTTATATTTGTAAGTAGTGTTTACATCTACTAAGTACTAAACTGGCTAACCCAAACCATTCTAGCTACTAGGCAGATCTATTGGACCCAGTAGC
>JAVCKS010029736.1:0-12480 GCA_032273685.1 Pteraster tesselatus | reverse complement strand
AGTAATTAGGTGGTACATTTCCCAACGTAAGAGGGGACACCGTCACAAATTGGTACCCTAATTTATGGAAACACCCAAATACTTTTCTCTCTCTCCTGAACTCTGTAAATTAGGATAGATTAAAGCTATCATATAGAATTTGTTTACTAAATACACCCGTCATAACAGTGGAAATGTCTTCAAATTTGGCGATTACGTTTTTGAGAAATCGCCAAATAAAGTTTAAATTGTCATTTTGTTCACATTCATATTTTGTCAAAATGGATTGTTACAATTTGATGCGTGGTTTTGGGGACGAGGGGGTGGGGAAGGTCGGGGGCATTTTGATTGGGTGGGTTTGGAGAGATGGGGTGGGTTTGGAGAGATGGGGTGGGTTTGGAGAGATGGGGTGGGGTGGGAGAGGTGGGGTGTAGTTTTTTAAAGGATGACATTACTTCAAAAGGAAATATTTCACAGGAAGATTGCTAGAGTATTAAGTTTACATACTGTAATCTTCCAGATTGAATTGTATTTAGAAATAGGCCTTTTAAAAACTGATTTCACCTTAAGAAATCTTCAGTTGATAATTTGGTACATGTTTGTAGGTTTGGCCTTGCTATAGCCTTGACATGATGGCGTAAAGTACTGTAGATCTAAATAAATTATTGCTGCCAGCCAAGGTTAAATTTACATTCATACATGTACATGTTCTGTAATTGTTTGTATCTAGACAAACACAAAAGTATGTATGGTACTGGTAGTCAACTACATGTACGTACATGTACATGTACATAATTCCTATTTTATATTGAAAAACATACAGGCTGCTCTTTCAATAAATTTGAACAGTGTACGATACGTCAGGCAAGGATTCCCACCATAACCAAAACCCAAACTGTAAGCAATTCCAACAATCATTAGGTAAAACAATTTTGGCCTCGTTACAGTACAAATAAGCCAGCTAAATAGTGCTTTTGAACCGTTTTAGTGGCGCCAAGTCAGTCAAATATATCCACTTCCAAAATTGTAAATAGAAGAAAAAGTGCTATATATTCCTGTACTGTCCATTTGAAGCCAGTGCCTTTACTGAATGAGTGCTATTGTACTGTACACCATCCTGTAGTGTGTGTGCCCTATTCTCAGTATGGTAAAAGTTCATGTACAGTATGCGGCCTCTACTCTGAATGTTTATGTGTACACCAATAGGTCACAATGATTTAATAAGTGACTGGCACAGTGCTGGAGTCTCCGCCTGGGTCCGCCCACACTACAAACTGATTACCACCAGTCCTCATTGTGTACGTGCACTAGGCTGAAACATTAGTCCACCAGTGATTTGCTGCAGAGCCTTGCAGTTCAATTTAGAAATTGCCCCGACTTCTAAGCTTTTCACCCACGATTAGAAGGCAAAGTTCAAGTTTATTTGTGGACCATCCAAGGGATCCGTTGTAAATTGTTGTTGGTGTTCTTGTCTTGAATAAACGTTCAAAGCCTATCTCATGATACTGCACATGATACCATACAACTACTCTACCGGTTCATGTTATGCTTGACAGCATAACAATAAACTTGTTGTGTTCATTTATTTTTAGCATGCAAACTCCCTTGAAATGCAATATCATGTGGAATCAAACCCCTTTCTAAGTCCTGGTGGAATGGGATCTGTCAGTACATGTATTATGTCAGCGTATTGTGTGGTGACCCCACGGGTCAAAACAAAACAAAACCCAAAGTCGGCCAATGTACAAAGGGCGGATTGTGTGTTGACTACCAAGCTATTGTTACCTAAAGTGGATCCTTGTAAAATTTGTGGCAACCGGTTTCGTGTAACTAACTTTGGCTAGTTGGTCACCTTAACTACGAGTGCAGCGATAAATACGCTAAGTTTGGGACAATGCAGGGTGTCTGTTCAATGCTCCTGTTATATGTGCCTTGTGAAATAATGGGAAAACTATGATAAATGATTGCTTGTGTGTGTAGTGATTCTGTCACTCATATCCAAGTGTGACGAATTTACACAGTACAATAGAAACAAAAGTTACACATTACCGAACAGAAACATGTTACAAAGACTAAAAGAAGACCATTGTGATTGGAAGTGCATGTAGATTGTAGTAACTTGTACTGTACATGTTAAAAGTAACTTTAATTTGCTATTGGTAACTGCATAACGTGTATGTACATGTCAATGTGTAGGCTAGAAAAAAGAGAACTTGGGTCAGACACATGTTGTATCACCAGGTACATTGTACAACTGTACTTACCTATGCGGTTTTATTTTAAATTGGATTTACCACACATAACAAGCAAAGCTATATTTGTCATTCATAAAATATATTTGTTTTAATAAATTTAAATATTTTATTCTTGAAATGTCCAGATTGTCCAAATGTACACGTACATGCATGTACATGTACATTGTACATGTACATGTACAGCATTGTAGTGTTATTTAGTGGCACATCGTGTACGTACTGTACAGTGTACCTACATGTACACATACATAATTAGACCATCTTTTAAACATTCACACAGAATTTTTGTTTAATAACAGTAGTCTACATGTAAAATGATTTATTCATTGCTTTTTAATTACAACAACTGATAAAATAGATTTAATGACCTGAAGAGACAAGATAACCATTTGTGATAAAATCGTATTTGACTGTAAACTTTGACAAAACAGAAAACATGTTAGTAAATTGTGGTACACACACATTACAACACATCCAGACTCTAGCCAGCTGTTATCAAAACATTTTTGTTGGGTATATGTTTGTTAACTAGCTTACTGCAACAGCAACAGCAGTAGCAGCAGCAGTGATGCTGGTACACATGTACTGTACACATCACGTCACGTACACATACACCGCGTACATGTACAGTTGTGCAGTGGTCGTGCAACTAATATCCTGCTGAAATAATATTCTTGTATGCTTTGAATAGGTGTCTGGATTTCCCTGTTGGATTTTATATCAACAAAAAGAAAACCTTCAACCAGTGGTTACAAAACTATCAATCAGTTAAGATATACATGTACAGCACATGTACATGTAGGATTAGGCGATATACCCCGGTTAGAAAAGATATAGACCTTTTGAAGACCAGCATTTCTGGAAATTATATTCATTGCATTTCGGTCCATCGGACCTCAGTGTCCTTATTTCAGAATGTTGGTACCACTTGTGATTTTTGTGACACAATTTGGGACCAGAGGAGGGGGGGGGGGAATGTTCGAAGACAAAACACCACTGAAATGAGGTACTTTTTTTAAAACTGGTATGTATACGTGTACGTGTGTGTACACATCAGGGGAAAGTATACATGTACAGGGCTGTATCATAACTATAGGTTCCAAGAGGAACATTTGCAGTTTTGTCTACTACATGTAATTGGAATAATTTCAAGGTGAGGGCACTGGGGCAATGACTAGGGGCAATGAGGCAATGACCCGGGGGCAATGAGGCAGTGACCAGGGGCAGTGAGGCAGTGACCAGGGGCAATGAGGCAATGACCAGGGGCAATGAGGCAGTGACCAGGGGCAATGAGGCAGTGACCAGGGGCAATGAGGCAGTGACCAGGGGGCAATGAGGCAGTGACCAGGGGCAATGAGGCAGTGACCAGGGGGCAATGAGGCAGTGACCAGGGGTGCTAGTGCAATTACCAGGGGCAGCACAGCAGTTGCCTTTGATTCCTTGGTAAAGTTACTAGGCTTGCTAGTGCCTACTGCGTAGTACAGTGTAGATTAAGCAAAACCAAAGGTTTATCAAAAGTTACAGGTCTGTAGATACTGTATCATGTGTAAGCCTACTAATGCGAAAGAGCTGTTTGGTCTAGTAACTTTAAGACCATTCCACATTTTATGAATAAATACATGTATACATACACTGTACACTAATTGAGCTGTGACTGTTGATTCATGAGCAACGTTTCTGTAAGTTTTCTTTCATGAATGACAGTACATGTACATACATATCTTGAAAACTCATACAAATAAAATTTTTAAATGCATGTCTCAATAAATGTACGTGTATGTGTGTGCAAGCATTGAAGCAAACATTGCACTATTTTTTATCAGATGTCCAAAGTAAACCACTGCATAGTCCTACATACATGTACATGTAGCTTGATAGTTTGCACAAAATGTACATGTACATGTACATGTATCCCCCTGTCAGGAATACCTGATCTTCGTGTTGTCATTATGCAGCAGGCCCTCCAACCATTAACAAACAGTGTGTGTGTACTTTACTCATTTAATCTGAATCCAGTCAAAACCCTGGCAACACTTTCTCCCTGCCTCTCTCCCTGTCGCTCTCTCTCTCTCTCTCTCTCTCTCTCTCTCTCTCTCTCCCTGCCTCTCTCCCTGCCTCTCTCCCTGCCTCTCTCCCTCCCTTCCTCCCTCCAATTCCATCTCGCTTGTCGTGCAAATCATGATTGCTGGACTTGATCGCTCGCCGGAATAGGGTCACATGGCCCTGTGTTTAAATTTACTCGGTAAACTTGCTTGCATCACGCTCGGTGTAATTATCTGCAGTCGATTGGCAGAAGAGAGCGGAGAGAGAATGGTGGATGGAGAGGAGTAAGGAGGGGTAGTGGAGGGGGTAAATGTGGACGATTGGCAGGAGAAAGCGGAGAGACAAAGGTGGATGGGGAGGGGTAGGGGTAGGGCCGTTGTGGACTGTTGTGGATGATTGGCAGGAGAGAGCTGACAGAGAAAGGTGGATGGGGAGGGGTAGGGGTAGGGAGTGGTGGGGGTTGGAAGGGGTGGGGATCGGAAGGGGTAGGGATTGGAAGGGGTGGGAGTTGGGGTAGGGAGGGGTAGGGGTATCGAGGGATAGGGGTACGGAGAGATAGGGGTACAGAGGGGTGGGGATACGGAGGGACTTAGGGGTACGGAGGGGTACATGTAGGGGTACAGGAGGGGTCAATGTGGATGCTTGGCAGGAGAGAGTGGAGAGAGAAAGGTGGATGGGTTGGGGTTGGGGTAGGGGTAGGGGTAGGGGTTGGGGTTGGGGTAGGGGTAGGGGTCAATGTGGACGATTGGCAAGATAGGGTGGAGAGAGAATGGTGGATCAGCAGGTAACTGAAGACTAGTTACAGTTTTTATTTTATACTATAGAAGTAGTCAGAAGTTTGTTCTGATGTGTTGTGGTTTGTTGTCTGCAGATCAGATGATTACAGTCGTACATGTACACTGTACATGTATTGTAGTAAGTCAAGTGTTTAGAGCTACATGTATGTAGTACACTACATGTATGTTATTATGTATAGGTACATTATAGGCAACTGTACCATAATAACACCACATCCCATAGACATAACATTACATACATTGTGTACAGTACAGCACTGTAACATCACACAGACACACACTCGTTCACTTGATACTCAAATTTGTACTGCACAGTGTAAGCACTTGAGGTTACATGTACAACATGTACAGTAGGTGCAAGCAGGTACAGACACGTACAGAACCATACAAAAGTGTACAAATGTGACCTGCCAGCACAAAACCAGGATAAAGCGTGGCACCATAAGGTCCATAACGAAAGTCAAAATTGGAAGTGGTGATCACTTTTAGATTTGACATTATTTATGATCAGAAAATCATTGTAGTTTACTGTTCAGAACTACTGAACATTTATGTTCTTATTAAGTTATATTGTAGCATTACGTGTATTTTGTTTTTTCAAGTCAAGTTGTAGCAGCAATTATAATTTCATCGTAGAAAATAGAGATTATGGAACCCCCAACAAGCTTTAAGGCAGCCAGCCGTGCAGCCGTGTTAAGCACGGCCAAATAAAACAAAATCACGGTCTATTTTCAGTTCCAATGTTTTTTTTGTTTTTTTTTTTAAATAAATTTTTGGGGTTTAAATACTTTGTCAATCGTCATCATTGATACGTTAATGTACTGTACATCTTCATAGCATGTACATGTAACTTGGTGGAAGTTAATGGACCCTTGGTTGTAAAATCTTGCGCTATGCCACGGCAAAGGATCACAATTTCCTGCATCACAATTTTACATGCACACCCTGTTTTTTTCGATACACACCCTGTTCACTAATCCTACCTAAAAGCTTGACCCCCAAGCATAGAACAATCCATTTTAGACACCATAACTTGAAGGCACCCTGGCCCCAACATGCACGTGGATACACTATGTACCATAAGCACATTTTCTTAATATGTACTGTACACATGTATTAGACCTTTTTATCAAAGTGTGCGTTAAAATGTTTACACGTGCATGTTGTACTTGGGTGCCTCCAAGTTATGGTGTCGCAGAGAGTATGTATACTTTTCTCAAATGGATTGGTCTCTAGCTCTGAAAGCTCTGTAATTCCTACTGAATTCAGAAATTTATCTTTTGTTGTGGTGACAGCCTCACAGGTCATAAATGTATGGTTTCACTGTTTGATGACATACAGCCATCTAACATCCTTACTGTAGTTGTTTCGATGCAATAATATACTGTACTTGTACACAACTAAATTTGCCTATTTGCTTTAATACATGTATGTTGACACAGATGACAATTGCATTCTACTTGTACGTGTACATGTACATGTACATGTATGTTAGTTTAGATACTGAAAATATCCCCTTTGTCACTTCTTAATGGTCTTTAAAAAGTTGTAGACCAAAGTACGAGTGTACCAAGAACTACCTTTGAAGGAATGCTGTGTATGTTTTGTTGAGTGAGGATTATGTGCAATCTACAGGGTCTTTTCATCTTTTAAACCATTGGCTAACACAATCTTTACGAATTGGTGTTGATGTCACCACAAGCAAAACAGAATCTGTGGAACACAAGTAAAGCATGTTTGAGCTTTCCTGATGTTTTATTGTTCATGATTGCCTACATCTAATTTACACTACCACTGAAGGAAAGATTGCATACATAAATTTGGCCCATAATGAATATTTTCTCACAATATTGCCAAAATAAACATCGGCGGATCTGTATTGTAGTGTAATCAACTTGTTTTAGTTTGTTATGGTAAATTTTTCAGTTCCTGAACATTTTGGATCTGACCAATAAATATTCTCCTAGATAATCCCCTAATTTATTTATCCATTCTGTAGAATCCTCCAAAGTTAATGAGGATATTTGCCTTTATCTCCTAATCCTCTAAAAGTTTAAATGTCAATTTTCATCCTTTGAAATCGGTTAATATGATTTCCACTGTACATGTACGTACATGTAGATAGGGAAGATTATAGGATATGGGGAATTGACAATGGGAAGATTATGTTTAGAAGGGAAAGAGTAAAGAATGAGAACCATGTCTTTTTTTTTATTGTTTGTAATAATACTGTACACTGTATGCGTAATCACAGGGTCATTAATGTGATGGCTAATATTAAATAATGCATTGATTTGGGTATTTGTCCAGGGTGGAAACTGTAAAGTGTAGTCTGTGTGATCTGAACGGTCGGATCCGAACGGTCGGATCCGAACGGTCGGATCTGAACGGTCGGATCCGAACGGTGGGATCCGCCCAGTCAGATCCGCCCAGTACGGGAAGTCACAGAGCCATTACAAATAATGAACTACCTCTGGATATTCTACACTCTATTGAAATATTGGCATGTGTGCATTGTCTGCATGTATTTTGATTTTCCTAATATTACAAAAACTAGCCTTGGCATCACCAGACTTGTAAATGAATAGAAATGTGACCTTTCCTAAAGCAAAATACTTAATAACAACGGTAGGAACTATTCAACCAGAGTTTGTTGTACATATAATGCCGTTAAGCATACATGTACTGTACGTACTGTACATGCAGCCTGGTAAGCCCAAGGAGTCAGATGGGTCAGGGAAAGTGCAAAAAAAGGAACTAAAATTAGATGTCAAATAATGGCAGAACTTGGGATCTTTAGAATTTATTGTAAGGTTCTATAAAAAGGTCACTCAATGCAATGGTCATTGAAGGTTAGGGATGCATACAGTAGAGGACAAATATGAATGCAAACTTCTAATGTACACGAATTCAAGATAAATCGGTAACATTTGTCTCCAGAATCTCAGTTTGATTTCTTAATAAATTGTTTGCCTCCTCTCCCTCAAAGGGTTGCGAGTTGTGATGATTGTTTAGGATTACTGAATGAGAAACAGGTTCATCCAGTCATAAATGCATGTACTGATGCATCATGTGAAACAGGTTGGCCCATTTCTAGTGCACATTTTACAGTCTCAGCTGAAAATACAGTCTTAGTGGAAATATACATGTAGTCTTGGCTACAAATACAGTCTCATCCTAAAACACAGTGTTAGTAAAAAAATGCAGTGTTAGTAAAAAATGCAGTTTTAGCCCACAATCCAGTGTTAGCTGATAATACACTGTAGCCTAAAACACACCTGTACATGTATGTGTATTTGCTGTACTTTTATTGTCCCAGTGAATTTAGCCAACTATTTACAATGTACCTTACAATGATTTAATTTACCTTTCAGTTAGAGCACTGTTAATATTTAGAGAGAATAAATTTCTGTCTTGCCGTAGGATACAAATTTATGTACAATAAAAAAATTCAAGATGAAATCAGGTCCTTCAAACCTCGCTGGATTTTTATTTATTTAAATATTGTTTTGAGCGTGTGAGCTAAAAAGTAAACGTGGTGGATGCTTGACACCCAACCGCCAGCGGCGATACATTTAGTATTTCACCTCCATCTGATAATATGGTCTTATCAAATGATATAAATACAAATTTAATTTCACCACCTCTTCATTAGAAAAACCTTGGGCATGTCTGGCTAGCCAACCATCCGGCAGTCTGCCAGAGCGATGGAACCAGCGGGCAAAAACGTGCTTAGAGATTCACTTCAAAATATACAGTGCCAATGTTTTTTTTCTTCTTTTATAACTTGAATTCCTTAAATGCAGCGCACATCTTTAAAATACAAACAAAATTAAATCACGACGTTGGAAGGTAATAAATTAGAAACCGCCACTGTTGGGAATCTTGAAGACCGTCGGCTCTTGAAGACCAGAGAATTTCAGTCCACAGTGTATGTTGTGGTTATACATGTACAACCCAACCAGATATATGTTGTGGGCAAGACAGGACTTTGTTACTACTCTTGTTGTGCTTTTGGAACTAATCAGGAACATTTACTATAAACCGGGAAAAAACATCTACATGTAGTTGAAAATGTATTATGTCTGAGGTCTTTTTTTTTGTCATGAGATTGTAAGGATTCTGTAGAATCCTGTATACATAAAAACCACTGATGTATTAGAAATGCCATCAGTGAGTACTACAGTAACCGTGAAGAGGGGCTGGATGTAAAGGATAAATCTGATATTTGGCAAATCAGTAGAATCAATATGAAATATTTATGACTTCCTTTTTAACGGTGATTACTGGTTTTACTACAAGTACGTGTACATGTACAGTACCACTATTTCAAATGTCATGCCCCAGTACTGGCCATGGCAATACAAGTAGTGCTTTAAATACTCTAACTTGTTACACATGTACACTACACTAAGCAGTATAAATACGAAGTAAAGTGCCTAGATGTACATGTCCTAGTTTGTCTTGTAGCATACCTGATAAGCTGCGAAAAGACACCTATTTTATCATTTTACCTTGTTGTGTGACCTCAACCCCTCAAAATCTAAAAATATTTCCTCTTGCTGTTGTGATAAATTTAATCACCTCTTTACTGCTGTCATTATATGCAATCTTCCCACAAAGTTTTATCTAATCCAATCTAGAACTTACAGACAAGCAAACAAACAAATTAAACAAAGGGGGGGGGGATGTACATGTAACACATTTAAAACTGTGTTAGGATTACAGGCTGTGTTTTGTTGTTGTCTTGATTGTGACTGCTCTCCAAACTTCTTGAATTAAATCAGCAATGCTGTGGGTATAGTCATTACCATCCTCCGCACAAAGACTAATAATGCATGGTAAAGGCTCTACAAACCGAACAGTTCTATTGTTCCAATTGGCTATTGGTTGAAGGGCGCAGCTCATGTGAGCAATGATGCATTGCCTGCTGTTGCCATGGTAACTGACAAGAGTTATCTTTCCAATATTAAAAGGCGGTAAATATTTGTTGATAATGGATGCTGAAAGGTTTTTGGGTGGTCGGTTTAAAATCTTGTTTTAAAATCTGAGGTTCAGGGGCTGTATTTAACAGTTTAACATGAATATTTGTACCGATGTGTACAGTACATGCTGGGATACATCAGAATATTACATAAGTGTACAGCTATGGTATTGGCAAACACTAGTGTGACATGGTGTCCAAAAGTGAACATGTGAAATCAGCATTTAAATTACTCCATAAACCAAGTAGAGACTATACTCTAATGACATTTATATGTGCCTAGATAACTCTCTAAAAGGTTTTATACAACAGGCTTTTTAGCAAGATGAGTCAAGACACACAGCGCGTGTTACATGATGTCCAATTATGTATTGGTTAACTCAGTCAGAGTGACATGTATAATGACTTCACTGTTCTACACATTGTGAACAGGTACTGCATAGTAAATGTGATGAATTTTTTTTTAAATTAACTTTAATACCCATTTTTTAGTTGGACACCGTAACCACCCAAATGTTGATAAATCAGACTTACCAAAATGCAGCTCGAATTTTACTTTTAACTATAATTAACCTAATGTACGTTCAAATAATATAATTTAGCATAAAAATAGATATATTCGTTGCTTACTAGTAGATTTATTTTAATACAAAACCATATAAATGCCCCGCAACAAGCGGCGGAATACTCAGCAGTACTGAAGCACGCTTGCGTTCGTTACATGGAAACGATAAAACAGTCCGCCATTTTGAACGCGATCACGAACAAGTTTGAATTGGATCGTAATTATCGCCCTCATTCATCCTCATTTCATTATAATTTAGCATAAAAATGAATTCATTTGATGCTTACTGGCACATTTATTTGAATAAAAAACCATATAAATGCCCCGCAACGATCGGCGGAATGTAAGCACGCTTACAGTGGTTACATGGATTCTGATGGAAAACGATAAAACAGTCCGCCATTTTGAATACGTTTGAATTGGATCGTAATTATTGCTCTCATTCTTCCTCATTTAAAAACATATAAAGCAATACATATTGGACACCATGTAACACGCGCAATGTGTCGTGACTCATCTTGCTAAAACGCCTGTTGTATAAAAACCTTTTAGAAAGTTATCTAACTAAGCCCATATAAATTTCATTAGAGTATAGTATTTTCTTGGTTTATGGAGTAATTTAAATGCTGAATTCACATGTTCACTTTGGGGACACCATGTCACACCAGTGTTTCCCAATAGCATAGCTGTACACATAAAATTCATCCTGAATTTTCCCCAGCCATGTTAATGATTAGGAGGATGTGTACCTTTCCTTATTGCAATGTGTTCTGAAACCTAGAGGTCTCGCCAATGTTTTGATGAGGAGTGTACCATGCCTTCGAGTAAGTACCGACGATGATATTCTGAGGCTGTAACTTTAATATCACAAAGTCATCATGGTCCATTACATTTTCACTGAAGTGACTGACTTTCAGTTTTGCTAATGAAAGCGCCCTTTTATCGGGTATCGTTTGAAATTGTCTCTCATTCAAAATACAGAAATACATTAAAGTCTCAATTGTCCAAACTTCTGATAAAACTTCAGATGGTAGAACTTGTTTTTAATGCTTGACCAGAAATCCTTCCTCCAAGGAGACTGTAATGTTTCTTAATTATTTCATCAACTCACGATGTGGGAAAAACCCCAGACTACCCCTGCTGGCTACCAGCTACATGTACACATGTAATGGATGTAAGTGTGGCTGCAGGCCATCTGTTATTGCCTGTCAGGGAGTGGGCTGTTTGTCATCGTTAGTCGAGGCAATTGTGTCTTTGTACATGTAAGTGTGTGATGTAATTTGATTGATAAGAAGTGTGGGTTACCAGTTATAAGACCTAATCTGCAAAGAAACCTGTCTGCAGTTGAATAACTGGTATCCAAGCATATGTTGGCAATTGTTTATAGTCAAATTAATTACATTTCTCTGGGAATCAAAAATTTGATTAGTACTGGTGGAAGTTGTCAGCACATCACACACTGTACGCACGCACACACATACATGTACATGTACATGCATACACATGCATACACATGCATACGCATCGCAGGCAGAAGTTACAACTTTTAGAATAGAAATTGAAGAACGTACAGGTACATGTATGTTGGCAATGCATGGGATTCAAACTTGCATCTAGAGCAGTAAAGGTGAGAAAAGTACTACTTTACCGCCTGACCACCACCACCCTTATCTCCAGCTCTAGCCCCGGCTCCTCCCAACCCCCACTCCCACCCCCACTCCCACTCCCACTCCCACTCCCACTCCCACTCGTACCACCACTCGTACCACCACCCCGATCCCCACCCCGATCCCCACCCCGATCCCCACCCCGATCCCCACCCCGATCCCCACCCCGATCCCCACCCCGATCCCCACC
>JAVCKS010029725.1:0-12481 GCA_032273685.1 Pteraster tesselatus | reverse complement strand
ATATAATGGAGCTCTGTGATCAGGCAGAATAAACAATTTATAGGCCTACTACCCATTATTGAGCAACCAAGAAAACAGAAATTCACCATGGCTTAATTAAGCTAAATGGGTCCATGGATATTTTGTGTGGATCACTGCCTACATTCAATTATATTAGTAAAAACCGATATTATAATGCAGAAAATGTGAAACATGAAGATTATTCAGGTGATTTTCAAATAATACACAATCTTTCCGGTGGTAGCTTCCTTTCCTTTTTATTTTATGTTCAAAAAATGAAATAAAATCAGTGATCAATTTGAAGAATTTTCTTTTTTTACAAATTGTAATTCTGATGACATCTGTTCTGCTGAGTACTTGAAAAACGTACTTCTGGTGACCCTCAATTAATTGTTTAAGAGCTTTTGATTAGGTCCGGTGATCCCATATAGAGCCTTGAGCCATAGAGGCAAGAACCCTATGTCCAGTATGGTTCAATCCACACAAATAAATTATGCATACACCACACATGCATAATCCCAAGCACTGCAAAAGAGCAGTCAACTGTAAATTATAAGTTTTGCATTAATCTAACATGGTTTCTGCAATGGTCAAAGTGTTGCTATGACTATTCAGGGCACCAGTAAGCCCGAGGTGGAAGTAGTTTTAGATAGGGCAGACATTTACATGTGCCAACTTAGGGGTAAGTTACAACAGCTAATTGGCTTATCTTGTTAAAGCCTAATTTGTTTCCACTCACGAGGCAAAAAGGGGGTCAGATTTATTTAATGAAAGATTCACGTGTCATGGTTGAATTGCTATCTGCAGAATTAAAGTTTCCAATGAGATGCATAGTAACTATTAGACATTGCCAGCAAACCAGAACGACTCTTCTTCAATTGAGAAAACTATCACTGAAGAAAACCTTAAAAACATTCAACCATACACATTTAATACAAACTACATACGCGTACTTTCAAACTTTTCTTCAAGTGATAGTACAAAAAGTACCCGCTTTTGATGTGAGATCAAATACAAAAAAGAAGTGGCAGGACCGCTACTTCTTTTACTGTTATCACATTAAGCATGTACATGTAATAATTATGTGTAAAGGAGTAACATTCTCCTTTACGTATTTTAGTTTTGTATTTTAATGTTTTTGGACACACAAAACCAAAGTGCATTTCACTGTATATGTGTAATAGTAACAAGAAATAGACAACTAGTACTACCAGAAATATTGAGGAAAAATAAAACCAAGGCAACTTGTGTCCATGCTGCCAATCTGCCACTGACCAACTCACATGACAAGAGCTGATGCTATTAAAAAAGTCGGGTAACGAGGCAGGGTACTGTAACAGGGGAACTTCTCCTACAGCTATGTATAAAAACTGCAAAAATAAAGAACCCTTTCAAATATGTAAAGGGAAATTTCACTCCTTTCCACATACATTTCCACATACATGCTTATTGTGTTATGTGTTATTATTTCTGGGAATCTACTTGGAAGAGTGGGTCTTCCCCAAGTTAATGTTTTGAGAAACGCAGTGGGAGAGGGCATGGGGGGCACTTGGTTTTCTGATTGGAGGTAGCTGACTCATTGATACTTTGGTCGCTTTCCTTTTGCTGTATCCATGTTCAGAGGTGTGATCAACCTTACATGGCCTACCAACATGTAGTCTCCTCCTACCACCCAGGAGCATTCGTTTTCGACTGATGGAAGTTGGTTGTACCATGATCTGAGTGGAGGTTTGTAGAGCTTGACGTCTTGCCTTGCGGCATATCTTTTGAGCAGCAATGGCAACGCCACTATATTTACCAAAGCTGTGGAGAGCTGAGACAAGATGACTTTGGGTGCTTATCTTGGAAAAGGTTGACAGTAATGACTGGATTGGTTTTTTAAATACTTCAGGATTGGTCTCCAGGTTGTGTTCCAAGATTTTGAACATTTCATTAAGCTCTTGTCGGAGTTCATGTTGACGGTTAGAGTGACTGGTTTGCACACTCATGCGCTGTTCATACTGCCCTCTTGAACTGTCTACCCTTAGAATTAGTGAATCTTGAGGTAGGTTGCTACTGGAGGATGAGGCACTCTCTGGCTGAATGAGGTCTGTGTTAACCAAATCGATGTCGGAGATTTGGTTCCCATCACTGTTGTCTACATGGAGTGTGCCGTCTTCGTTCTCATTTTCTCCAGGGACAGAAACAATACCAGCTTGTAGGGGTTGAAACCATGTAGAGTCCAAATTTTCCTTTCCTACAAAATAAGAATATTTTTCACACATTTGGTCAATATAGTTTAAAGATAGATGATTTTCAGACAATAATTGATCCTTTTGTTAGTGCATAAATGTTGATTTATGTAACAGGGAATTGATGCAACCCTGATTTCAAAATTGACCAAATAGTATTCGTTTATACTCAGTGTAAAGTTGCTAGGCATCATCCTGAAGAATGTTTTTGATTAAAGTTATTCTTATCTTTGCGAGAGTAAGTTGTCATGTTGTCAATAAACAGATGCCGAGATAATGTTAGTAAACTTATTGTTAAACTTCGAATTGTCAGAAAACAAGGGCTCATTGCATGATTTCGTTTTTTTTCTTGAACAATAGCAATTTTAATTTGGCTGTCAAGTGTCATACGGTATATTTTCATTCGCTACATGTTTTTTTTTACTTGAGGATTTGACTGAATGTGACCAATGCTGTATTATTCCTTTAAATGAGAAATGATGTGTTCTTAACAAGGACATACATATGTAGTGGGGGCAGGACATTCTAGACCTGTGACTTAATTCAGGCAGGCCACAGAGTTAGGCCACATGAGTATATTAATTGATGAATCACTCGGTTCACTTGATAAACCTACCTGTGGCAATTGTATAGAACAAGGCACGCATCTCAGCTGATGTGACGGGGAGAAAGTTCATCGAATTTTTCCCAAATAGCCTAATGACAGCACCCTGATGTTTGCAAGGACCTCCAGTATTTCCCACAGGACAGGTGCACATTCCAAGGTCTATGTTGACTTGGTAGACAAGTTGCTGATGTTGAATGTTGATGTCTAATGATCTGAAAATGAAATACACAGCATAGTGTTAGCCAGAGGGGTATCTGGGCGTCTTTTGGACACCCTGTTTTATCTGTCATTTACATGTAACAATTTGGACACACCCAGTTTTCAAATTTCCACTAACAAAATCCTGGCTAAAACCTTGATACACAGCATTGTTAAAATACAACATACATGTGGTAATGCTTCAAAACGTGCTGCTACGGTGTGTAGGCCTATGCTTACTTTTATCATCAAGACATAAACTAAAAAAACAACCTGTGACATTTTGTGCATACAATAACAGTTTTTTAATAGTGAAAACTTCATAGTAAAGGCAACCATTTCCTGAATTCAAACTAATGCAGACATTATTTCACCTTAAGTTACTTGAAATTTACATGATTTCAGACAAATCCCTAGCAGGGGAGATTGATAATACTGATCCAAACTTGTGGCACTGAGCAAAACATACAGGATGGATTCAACTTCTTAAATATAATGAAATGTACTGTATCTCCATCTTACTACACACATTTTAATAATAACGTATAAATTACCTTATTCTTCCCCTCTTGTCTCCACACCTTTTCATCACCAAATAAACTGATCCAGGGCATGAGGTATTTTTGGAGCCAGCTCTTTTGTCTGCAGTTTTAGATCTTGGGCGTGTGTTGTGTTGACATCGATAGTCAACCTGAAATTATACAAATTCACTGGTTATTTCAACAAAATCCTTGCATGCGAATTAATTCATACTTTTTTAGTTTGATTTATTTATAGCCACTGTACACCATTGGTAGTGGTAAACAAAACTGACGGAGATGGATACAAAAGCTTTTGTTTGTAAGATGGTAATGATACCAATCATCCTGTGAATTTATACCATCTGAAGTACTGTCGTCATTTTAGAGAAAACAGTGGAAATATAATGTTGAAAGACTGTCATCGTATAAGGATAATAATATTTACATTTAGAATGCATACAAACAAAGCTGAATGTATTTTCACTATTTTCTTGTAAACACTAAACGACACACCGAAACAAGCTTAAAATTTCTCAGGTTAATTCTTATACATCTCTTTTATCCTTATGAAGTATAGACGTATAAAACCTTTTGCCAATAGTATTTGTATTCGTGTAAAATGTTAATTTATACATCGACTTGAGAAGTCACTTCATCATTCATCATTTAATATTATAACTCACTCTTCAATCATTCTTTCTCCTGGTCCCTTCTCCAGTATTGCAATTGTAAGTTCTTTCTGTACTCTCCATGTTGTGCATGACTTTTCTTGCAACATTGCGAACCACTTTTCCACACCTTCCCTGTCTGAAAGGGGTAGTCTGACCACAGCCTTAAATTGGTTGTTCTGCTTCTCTTCGTATTCACATAACTTGTAGTCATATCCATCAGGTAGAAATGCCTGTTAAATGTTACAGCATGGGAGGAAACAGTTTAATTGTAAACAACGTTTTCAAATTTTAAGCTGATGGTGGTTAAAAAGAACAACAATTTTGTTTTTTAAAATTCATTCATAGTGTACTCAGGAAAATAACAATGTTGAAAAGTCCCTTTTTGCCAATCAACACAAACACTTGTGCAAAATGTCCTTCTTATATAAACAAATAAAATAGTGTCAATGCACTCACAATTTCTGTGTTCAATCATTGTATATAATCCACAGTAGTGCAGTGGTACTCTATTACTGAGTAGGCCTACTACTTTTGTAGGCCTATCTTTAGAATTCTCGCGGACGCACATCCGGGTATTTTCATATCCTGACGTCGCAAAATATCGCTGGAGTGAAAACAAGCGTACGTGACGTGAGTGTCGGACTCGACTAGCGCGCAGCTAGCTAACACATCGCGATATTTTCCGTAGTTCTTTCATAGTTTTCGGATTAAAAATGCCGGGAAATTGCGAGGCTGTAGAATGTTGCAACCACACGCTCATGACTAAAAAGAAACCTTCATTTCATAGATTCCCTAGAGATCCTGAACGAAGAAAGCAGTGGACCAATGCCCTTAAGAAATTGAACCGCGATGGTACAAAATGGACGCCATCGTCGACGGCTCGATTATGCGGACAGCATTTTCTGAATGGTAGGGAAAAGTTTCATAAATACATGTAAATGTGATAGGGCCTGGGCCTACTCTTATTAATTAATGTATTTTTTCCGATTTTGATCAAAATCCTTATCAAACAAACAATCTTAATCATTACCAAACAATCTCAAAAATGTGTTGATCATTAATAATATTATTATTATTAATAAAGGGAATAATACTAACTTTGGACCCAAACCAACTCGGACCCAGCCCAGACCAACTCGAACCCAACTATGACCAAGTCGGACCCAACATTACTATAATGACCAACTTGAACCTAGGTTTTTTTCTCCCAAAACAACGGGCAAAGCTGAAAAGTCTTGAATTGCAGCATCACACACATTTTACACCCCATATTTTCAGGTTCTGGTACCACAGCTGTTTGTGAAGAAATAATAGTACTCTAGATTTGTGCAGGACTAACGTAAATGTTTCCTTTTTAAATTTTCCAGGTAAACCAAACCATACAGACTCTACACACCCAGACTACATTCCTTCGGTGTTTAAGCACAAGCCCAGGAATGATTCAGATAGAAAGATGGAGCGCTACAATGCAGTTCAAAGGCGTCGTCTCAAGTTCCAGGATTCACATTGTTCCAGTACTACTGGAAAGAATATGGATGAATCTGCGTCTCCATCCACAGAGCAAGAAATAACAGCAGCGGAGGCTCTGTTAAGCCTATCTACACCAGTTCCTGTAAAAACCTCATCCCTGCATTACTTATGCCAGTTTCGTCAACAGAGAGGACCATGTTATACGATGAAATGAACGCTTTGCGGGCAGAAAGGGATGCAGCTCTGGAACAACTACAAAACTCAAAGAAAAAACTAGAAAGAGCTTCTTTCACTGCTGGCTCTGTTCATGGGAATGACACAAAGTGTAAATACAGCACTGGCTTGTCATGGGTGGTTTTCATCACAACATTCAACTTTCTGTCAACTTTTCTTCTAAGTCTTAGGCAGCATCGCAATGTCATGTCACCTATTGACCAGTTTTTTGTCACACTTACTAAATGACGCACCGGTGTAACATTTGAATTTTTAGCAACCCACGCAGGTGTTGGGAAAACAACAGTAATTGAAATTTTCTGGAAGTGGATTGACATTATATACACAAATCTTTGCTTCATTATTAGACGCCCTGATCCTGAAGCTGTGCGCAAAACACTTCCCCCCATTTTCAAGCGTGCATACCCTAGACTCACATGCATTGTAGACTGCTTTGAAATATTTATAGATCAGGCAAAAAAGTTAAAGGCAAGAGCTCAGACATACAGTAATTATAAAAAACATAATACAGTAAAAGTGTTCATAGGATGCACACCTTTAGGTGCAATTTCATACATCTCAACTGCATGGGGTGGACGTGTCAGTGATGTGGAGCTGATCAGAAAGTGTGGGTTCATTAACCCAAATTTTCATTTTCCAAGAGATCAAATTCTGGCTGATCGCGGCTTCCAAGTTCAAGAAGACTTTGCGATTGAGGTTGGTGCGGAATTTATAATTCCAGCTTTCACAAAGGGTAAAAGTCAGCTATCTGCCCAGGAGGTCGAAGTGTCTCGCAAGCTAGCTTCTGTTCGCATTCATATTGAGCGGGTTATTGGGGTTCTTAAAAACCGTTACACTATTTTGCAGGGTCCACTTCCTATTAATTTAATTAAGTCTATCAAGGATGAGTCAAGGGACATTCAACTTGCACAAATTGACAAAATCATTTCAGTGTGTGCATGCTTGGTAAATTTAGGAGATGGTATAGTGTATAATAATGAAGATTAAACAAATCTTTAAAGGGACATGCTAGGGTCGAGACGTCACAAATCCTAGATTAGGTAGCGCTGTTAATTGGGCACCAGGGACTTTATTCACAAAGTAATTGTTAACTTTGCGAGTGCGCAAATCTGTTGTTAGCCAGACAATGAACAGGACTCCCGCAAAATGGACGATACATGGAGGCTCTTTGTGAATAAGGTCCCAGATTCGAAATGGAATACATTGGATGCATTTCTATGTATAAAAACTACAGAAGGTAGAAAATTTGACTTCAATTGTCCTTTAATCATACCAGTAGCTCAAAGTTGCAGTTGCAGTCCAAGTTGCAAGTTTAATATCTGTATCTTGCAAGATGTGAATAAGAGTCACAAAACACAAATAAATACTAATGCACAATTACTGATAAATAAACATTGCAGATTGGGATAAATTATATATATATATATTAATCTATATGTATAGTATTATATAAATACAGGTAATATTTATACTAAATAATATATATGCACAAGCTGATCAGATTTATGGCTCCATTTTGCTTGGGATTAGGTCAACTCGGACCCAAACTTAATATCTGTATCTTGCAAGATGTGAATAAAATTCACAAAACATCCATAAATACTAAATGCACAATTACTGATAAAATAAACATTGCAGATTGAGATAAATTATATATATATATATATATATATATATTAATCTATATAGTATTATATATATACAGGTAATATTTATACTAAATAATATATATGCACAAGCTGATCAGATTTATAGCTCTATTTTGTTTGGGATTAGGTCAACTCGGACCCACAACCAAGTCGGACCCACTGCTCTTTACTGGTCGGACCCACTACGAGCAACTCTGTTTTTTGGGGTCCGAGTTGGTTGTGAGTCCGAGTTGGTCTGTGTTCGAGTTGGTTGTCAGTTCGAGTTGGATCAAAATCTTTTGATTAATTATAAGAATGTTGAGTATTTATGAGTATATATATATATAATATATATAATAATATTTACAATAATCGTTTATAATAATAAATCACTCCTGTGTTAACCAAACATCTGAAATTATTTCTTGGTAAATTTTGTCTTCATGCAATTTTGAGGCAGTGTACCAAAAGAGCATTCTGTTGTGACGCTAAGAAATAAATGACATGCACAGTCAAAGTCGATGGGCACGCCAACCAGAAACAAGACTATTTGTTTGGCCTAAAATAAGTTTCACCGATTCAGGTGTACCGTGTACATGTACTTGTTAATTATTTAGCTCTAACCCCACTGAAGTTTGTGCCTGTTATTAATAATAATAATAATAATAATAATAATAATGAATATTTATAATGCGCCGGTATCCGTCTGAGAAGACGCTCATGTTATTAGGCCTACACACATGTCAATTACTTAGTATTCGGCAATGTCGAAAATAATTTAAAGCAATTTTACATGAACATACATGCAATTATTTTATTACCATTGCATTGATAAAGCTGGGAAAGCTGGGAGGAAAATCAAGCAAAAAGTGCACATGCAGATTAAAAAGCACCGGTAACTTTTATATCAGCGTTTACCTATACCCCGACCTACAAAATGTAGTTGTTTCAAACATGTCTCTGACAGTTCTTGCATAGCCATTCTTTTTTTGGAGCGCGTTTTTTCTTGATGCATGCCATATGGTACCATTTAATTGTACAATTGGGATTATCGCATCCTATCATCTCTCCACCTCTTGCTTCCTTGCATATACAGTACGCATACGACAAGGCATCATTGTTCAAGGGGACATTAACGCCACCCAACTCCAATTTCCGTGTCAACAACTCGGGCAGGCAGTGCTTATACCAGAACGGTGGGATTTCTCTTACAATGAGTTTCATAAAATCCTCATCACGCGGAATCCGGCAAATCACCAAAGTTTTTGTTGTCCATAATACAAAGTCTGCATATTGGACATAACAAACAAACATCTGGGTTTGAATCTGCGCATAGTAGCTATGATTTTTCTTCAGACTTAGTCCGCTATTTGCGTGCAAACACCCCATCTTATCTCGCAGTATGTAATCCACGACATCATGCCTATGCTTGAATGGGCATTTGATTTCGACAACCCCTGTGCCGCAGCAGGAGCAGGACACAATGGAGTCTGGCGATGCTCCAATGAATGGGTAGTCCTGACTTATCCACAATCCAGTAGATGACACTGAAATTCCCTGGTGATAGTTCTTGATTGTGTCTGTGTACTGCTTTGCAGCAACTGACTCGTGAGTCCTACCCCACTGGATTGCAGGCACAGCACCCAAGTCATTTGATGGTGTGCATATGTTTTTTAGCACCGATGGAGCTGGTTTGTCCTTATTGGTGTGTAACACACAATATACCTTGGATGCCGTTATCCGGCCCAGTCGCATCTCATGCCACAATGGCGAGTCAGATTGATCGTTAGTCCACTCCATCAGGTATTTTACCTCACCTTCTGTTATTGACAGTTTTTCTTGTGCTGCTTTTGTTGCTCTTTCAAGACTGTTCAAGTTCGATGGATGAAATATAGTCCGCAAATTTATTGGCAATCTGGCCGGTTCCGGTTCAGGCTCAAAATGCGGAACAAAATGCTGGCAGTGGTCGTCATAGCTGCTCAGGCCTACACACTTTGGCGCCTTATCTTGCAGAGTCTTCAGAAATGCTGCTTTCTGTGCAGCTGTTGCTCTCTTCGTCTGCTTAACACGTTGTTGTGTAGTAAGCTTAAGCTTCTCTTTAGCTGCATCGCTGTAAAACTGAATACGGTGGATTGGTGCTGGGTCAACTTTCTTTACAAAACACTGGTTCCATATGCATGGTTTGTCAGTACATAAGGTCTTGGTGTAACCAAGCCGAACCGCTGCTTCAACCTTGAAGAGAAGTGCGGCAACATGAGAACAGGATTCTCCCAATCTGAAATTAGGTACAGATTGAACACAAAAATTACCACTTCGTATATAAATACATGTAACATGTTTTGTGCATTCATCCCTAAACTTTTGTACAAAATGTAGGTGAAAATATTAACCCAATATCCCATTCAAGCAAGTATGTGCAAGTGGGGTAAAGTGGTAATGTTATCACTTTAACTGCATTACCCTGTGCCTCAATGTACATGTTTAACCAAATAGTACGTACATGTACAATACTAAATCTCAATTTAAGGGTCCTCATTTCAACTCTGTACATTCTGTTGTATTTGGCAGGATGCTTTGAAAATAACTTGTTGGGTGTTAGAGTTAATCATGCCAATTCATGTCAATTCATTTTCTGAAATGCTGGTCTACAGCTTTGTGTGGCGACTATTTTGATTGTTGTTCATGACTCGATCCAAAGTGTAATCCAGTTGGTGCACCAAATTTCATGCAAATCTTTTAACTTTCTAAATATCCTGCTTACAGACAAACAAACAAACAAACAAACATAAAATGCCGGGTAAAACATAACCTAAACAAAAATAAAACAAAATAAATTCTATGCACCACGCCGGAATAACAACACGCACCATGTACTTTCAGTCACCACCCCCAAACAATGACGTCATCCCCTAGCAAAGAAAGTCACCCCCAATGAACCTAACACAAACCTAAATATAACCCTAACCCATAACCCGGCCTAATCCTAACCATATTCCCTAAACAAATCTTTACATTTTAACTTAGTACATAATAAATTAGTACATGTACAGTAGTTAGGCCTAGCACAGTAGGCCTACAACACTTTTTTGTTGAGGGTAGCATGGTCGGTGGTTTAATGCATGGGAGTGACTGTTTGAGGGTGACTGTGTTTGGGGGCGACTTTGTTTATTTGGGCATGGAGGAAGAAAGTGGGGTGAAATTGTTATATTACTAATACTAGGCCCCTAGTTGACTTTGTCAAACCCAGGATCCGGACGAGTTTGTTGGGGGCGATGACCATACCAACATGACCAATACACCACACATCCTCCTGCCTTTTTAATTTTATAGCAACACTCTCAGTCTGTCTTTATGTTAAACGTTACAGCAAGTTTAGTCCTATCTATGTTGCTACAGTGTTACTGTTAGTGTTATGTTAAGATTAAAATTACTGCAAAATTACCTGGAGTTTCAACAAGGTAAGAGTATATATCCGGATATTGAATATCAGGCCATTTCGTCGGGTTATTTATCCAGCGGCCCGCTTCCAATTTGTATGGACATAGCTCCAAACCAGCTGCTTGTAATTTGGCGAAATAACGGTCGCGGGCGACGTGATTTAACTTATCTGAATATTCGTAAGACATTCGGAACCAAGTATCTTGGAAAATCAGGACATAAATATACGTTGTTGAGCCAAGAAAACAAGTTTTTTTGGATAGCAAACCGTACCGCCACTACCGCACGCGTCAACGTCAGTGTGGGTTGCGCACCGTATACGCGGAAACATCGACACTGTATAGGCGCTAGGCCTACTTCACATGCACAGCTAGCAGACGTCGTTTTGTTTTCACTCCACCGCGCTTTTCATACCGGAAGTGACGTATTGCCGACCGCGAGAATACCGTGCCAAAGGGTCATCATTTTGAAAATCAAATATAAATATATGCCATGCCGGGTAAAAATTTAACAGCAACTCAAGTAAATAATCAACCAGAAACTGTCAAGCTATCCAAGTGTGTTTTTATGCAGTAATTAGCAAGCAAACGCCTGGTACTAATCCACGTACAGTGTACATTGCATTGCAGTACTTACTTAGTACTCTAGCAATCATCTGTACAGCAAGTTCTACCATCACAAGTTCTAAGTTTCACCCCTTGTCAAAACTAACTTATTATTCAATTTATCGGCTTCAGTTCTGGATCAAAACCTTACCTTCAAAGACGGACAGTCATCTACGATGAGGCGTTGACAATCACAGTCCATGATCGCAGTATATGTCCGCGCAAAAGCAAAGAGAAAACTTGTCAACAAAGTTGTCTTCTTATGACATGAGAATCACGATGCAACACGTACGTACACGTAAAATGTACATTATACATGTGAATAATGTTTGCGCGCAATGGTATTGCATCTATCTTTCATGTACATATATGTACACACATGCACATGTAATGCTAGCAGTAGCAGTACAAGCTAAAACTTCCCAACTTGCATAATTCAGCATAAATGAAGACCCAGCCAATGGGAAGCGAAAATGCAAATGATGGCCTTTACCGCGCTGGGAAAAAAAATTTCGCCCGCCGGCTGCCGATGCATAAAAACGATGGCGGCATAAAATCTTACTGACGGCAACGAAATAGCTTTATTTGTATGTTTCCGTTTAAACCATCTATTAGAATGATTCTCGTTTTGTTACTTTAAGCCGTAATACAAGCAAACGAAAAACTATGATATTGTAGTAAAACTGCGTTTGTGACATACCCCGTTTTTCTAAGTGGACTGGTCCAGTCCGGCTGCGGGCTAGGCGCACTGCTAACCTGATAATCTGTGACCCCTACTCTTTCGCTGATCACACGTTACATTTTGCCATGCTTGTCGATTGTTGAATAAACACGTTTCAGAAACTATACAATTGTTGAGTCGTAAAGTGTCATTTTGG
>JAVCKS010029714.1:0-12485 GCA_032273685.1 Pteraster tesselatus | reverse complement strand
ATACTAACATTTTTATATTAAAACACAACAATATTTTTAAGACTCATAATAATAAAATAATAATGGATCCATTTCACAACGTTAGAGGGGACACCGTCACAAATTGGTACCCTAATTTATGGAAACACCCATTTGCTCAGTTCAGTGCTGTATTTTTTCTTGGAGTCTGTTTTTTCTCATCTACTTTTAGGCTGGTAAAAAGGGTTACAGTCGAAGTGCTAAGGCTCTACCACGCAGGAGTAGAAGTAGAAGTAAAAGTCCAAAGGGAAAGAAAAAGGGCAGAAAGACAAGATCAGCATCACCAAAGATCTCTGTTAAGAAGCCAGTGGATCTTATGAGCCCAGCCGCTATGACGAATGCGTATTACATATCACATGGTCCCCAGGAATTTCTACAGATGAGAGGTTTTGGCTGGCCTGATGCTCCTAAAGGAAAGAAGAAAGGCAAAGGCAAGAAGAAAAAAAAGTGAAACTTGTTCTGCCCCGTGTATCTTGATGGATAAATTGGACTTGATGGAAATTATCTCTGATATGGTAATTTTCCCTATTAAAACAAAATGTGTGACTTCTGAGGTTGTATGTGCTTGCTATCGTTGCTACTCTATGATGTGGAAAAACTAAACTTCGAAAGCGTATCAAGAATGCAATACCGCTGAAATTCAGATGAACAAACCATGCAGATGCTGTAAATTTTATTAAACAGTATTAAACTTGTTAAATCTGTCACCCCATAAAGAACAAACCGTACTAGTTGTATAATGTGTCAATTTGTACCACTGGAATTTTTACAAAATTTAACCCTTTCATGACTGGATATGTACGTGTGCCCAGTCGGGGAAATGTACCCAATATGGCCCGCGGTGTGGGCCCTGGGGTGTGAAAGGGTTGAGATGCAAATTATAAGTACTGAGTACATAGTAATATAGGTTATAGTATTTTAGATTTCTTACTTTTATATTTGTGTTTCATCGTATAATTACCATAGCATATTTTACAATTCTACATGGCTGCAAAAATGTACATTTATTTTATATAATTACTGAAGATATCGTGTTCATATTTAGATACACTTATTAAATTGTTTCACAAAAGAATGTTTTACAAAACCGTATGTTGTCAACTTGAAAACTTATTGTTTGGCCTTTTAGGATTATTTAACAAGTTTCACTCTTTGGTAAAAATATGTACCGGTTATTGCTTCAAACATTTTTGCATATTTGTGTGACCTTAATTAACCATGTATATGTAGGAGGCAATAATTGCATATGGCTTGGACTGCTGTATTGAAAGATGACAGGTTGCATAAAGGCAGTATTGCATACCACAGCTATTGATGCCGTATACACAATCTGTCATACGAAGAGTGGAAAGTTGTTCATAAACTGAGGTAAACCATTGCAGTCTACATGCTAAGTTAACATTTTGCAAATACGGGTGTGGCAGTCTCGAAGTCCGGGGTGCTCAGAGATCCAGATGACTACACCGGACATATCTGCGCATGACACCGGATTCTGCGCATGACACCGGGTTCTGCGCATGATGTCACATGACGTATTTTACCATATTTGGTCATCTGGATCTCTGAGCACCCTGGACTCCTGAGACCGCCACATCGGTACTAATTAGGTTAAAGATTCCTAAAATTGTCAGACTTATCTAGCAGTGGATCTAGCACGGATGGCTTAGAATGGAGCTCGCTGAGTGCAGCCTTATTGATATTGATATTGATAATCAATGCGTGCAGGTTTTAAAAACGGTTGTACATGTAATCTGCAATTGATAATTTTTTGTGAATTACATTAATTTTTTGCTGCTTAACTTCTACAGATCTGAAAGAATGACCAATAATCCATTTAGTTAAAGTTTTAGTAGTACTCATTCTTCATAATGATGTACCGATTTCAGACCGTTTTTCAATGATGAGAAAAAATTGTAAATGTTGAATTGATAATATAGTACCAGTATACATGTACATGTAGGTTTTCGTGAATTAGTAAAAAAAGTATGGTACATTTAGTATTTTCCTAATAATAAAGTTAAATTATCCTACATTATGTCTCACAATGTAGTTAATGAAAGGGAACATGACATTTCGACCGCATGCTGCTAAGGCGATGATGTAACGGTCGTTGTCCTGCTTATATGCGTTTATAAGGGTTTAGTCGGGAATCGGTCTATTATAGTCATCAGTTTGTGTTGCCTGGCGTGATGCATGGCATCTAACTATATATGCGGAGCCACGATCCCGGACAATCGATGCTTTTGTAGTACTTCATTGTTATGAATTGAGTGAAGGATCTGTTAGATACTTCAGATACTTCTGCCTCCCTGTCCGGGAGGCAGACTCCCGCCCACCGTTCCCCCGCCCACCGTTCCCCCCGCCCACCGTTTCCCCCGCCCAACGTTCCACACGCCCACCGTTCCACACGGGATGCCTGAAATTGACGCGCACGCGACCTTAGTCGAGGGCGCCATGACGTCACCGGTCAAAAATTAAAAGACCAGTTATACCGATCGGGGACTACAGAATGGTTTACGCGGTTGGGAGCCTTAAATTGGCAAAACAATTTTGTACTATTAGTACTAGTACTCAGTTACAAAAACGAATAGGTCTTCGGCGGTTTCCGAACCCTATTATGTCGGTATAAAAACAGTTTTGTCAACAACATTTGCCAACCTGCTTTTGTCCACAAAATGAAAAACTAAAACGATCAGCTTTCACGAGTAGGGGGGGGGGCAGTACCCGTAGAAATCTTAAAAACAGTATTCTGTACCCAGGTTGTTGCTGTGTATTGTACATGTACTAGTAAAGGCATTTTATTCAGATGGGGCAATTTTTTTAATTTGACCCCATGCATTGACCTCATTTTGACCCCTACACAAATTTGTGACCTTTTGAAGACGGGTACTGAGGGTAGTGTTTAATATCTCTTTAATACCCAATTTTGTTCTTTGTTCGCGTGTAAGTGTTGCGGACATAGGATTCTTCCTCTAGTATATTTTAGAGGGCGTACTTTTACTTGATAGAAACACGTAGAGAAGTACGAATATGTGGCAAAGTAATTGCCGGCCAGCAGATACATTATATTTTTGTTTTAAAACGTTTTCTCTTTAAAATTACTCTAAAATGGGGGGAAATTGGAAGAAGAAAAATCGGAGCGCCGGGTCTAGTGCAAATGACGTGTGGGCGGTCGAGACAACCAACCTATTTGTGGATCAGCTACGAACGAACAGCTGGCTACGAATTGTGTATACAGACAATTATATTAATTATCCCCCTTAGCTTCCAACACACAAACGTACGCACATTCACAAAACTGTCTTTATGTATTTGTTGATGCATATAGGACCAAGGAATTTACCCGTACACAAGAAACATCCTAGCTATTTATTATTATTATTAAAAAAAATTAAGCTATTAAACGAGAACCATTTAATTAGCTGGATTGCAAAGGAATTATGTTTCCATTACATTTAGTACCTCCATGGTACCACGAGTACTTTTTCTCTAGTTTTAGCATAGTCGTATTTTTAGTCTAACATGAAAATAAAGACACACAAAGTGCGCCTTTAATAATTAGTTTGCAACGGTGACGCTGACATTGTTATAGCAACGATTCGATTGTCGTTCTCTAAATTCTCCCAACCTCAATTAGAGTACCCCTATTGAAAGCCCCTCTCGGGAAAAATTTTCTGTGTGCTCATAACTGTCTCGATTGTGTATGTTTTCGCGCATCTAAATTTTGGTGAAGAGACGATTTTCGAGACCGATTTTCGTGTATTTTTGGTAAGTGTTTACATACGACAGTGCTTGTCATAGTGTAATAATAATAACATGATAATTTTCTTTTGGGAAATTGTGCGTAGCTTCAATAACAAAACTGTAATTTGTCGTGAAAGTTGTAGCAAATATTGTAATTTAGCAACCTTTTGTCGTTTGCGCAGTCGCACTTCACACTTTTTTCTAAATTTGTTAAAAACGACTCTTGCGGTTGATAGTTTACTCATGATTTACTAATATCTACAAGCGTATATTTTCATTAATATACATTCCGAGTATTTTCCGGTAAATGTAAATTAAAAAATTTGACATACATTTGGAATTAGAATAGAACATGTGCTGGAATGCGACATTTACGGACGCATTTTACTGTGCGCAGTCGCAATGTCCGGCCGGCTAGCCAGCCAGCCAGCCAGCCAGCCATTAACGTTCTTTTTCCGAACGCAATAGGCCGAAAATGTTCGCGGAATTACGCGGTTTATTTTCTGTAATTGCGAACAAAACACATTTTATATTAACATTGTGTAATATGTTTTCCCAATAATACCAGTTTTGACTTTCAAACTGTTGCGATTACTTCAATTATCATAGGATTGGAATCGGTGACATGCGCAAATACGCCCGAAAATGGGACAATTTTGCCCACCGAACTATCACCGCGGCGCAGCCGCAAAATACCCAAATAGTACGCATGCACGTGAGCTGGTACAACTACTAGAATTTAGTAGGCCTATATCTATAGTCTACATACAGTATATAGGCACATCGACTTTGGGTAGGGTACAGTTGACTGGTGTGTATCCTTCCTCCATGGTACACTCATTGAGGAAGTCCCCCATTGGTGTATATCTGACCATGATCTGACGACTGTGTTATTTTTCAGAATTTGCAAAAATCACAGAAATTTTATATTATTGTACTTAAACCTCATAAATTGTCCACAAACCCACAAGTCACAACAATAAATTCAAATTCGAACATGGCCGAGAAAATTAAATAAGTTCACTTCCAAATAATTTTTTTAATAATTAAATAATTCCTAGGGCAGAGGTTGTCAGATGTAAGTTTGGAGCCACTGAGTATTATTATTATTATTCATTTTTGGTATTGAAACCAAAGATTCTTCGAAAGCGAATTTAATCACTGTAGCTCGTAAGCCCGAAGAAACCTATTGAAGATAGAACTGATGACTATTATTACTATTTACATCCAATACACTGAGCACCATTAGGGTGCCAGTGCAGACTGCCAGAAATACCGGGGCATGCCCCTCATTTTTTACACACACAGTGCAGCTGTAATTTTCAAATGGGAATGCCCCAGCGCCCCAAGGGCAGCTAGGGTACATGCATAGGAGAGGGAGAAGTTGCCACAAAAGAACGTAGGAGCATATTATGGCTGCTTTTCCATAAATATGTCTGACAACTGAAATCCCGGTTCTTTTTTCAATAAACAGCAGCAAAAATGTCCATGATGCATCGCGTTAGAGCAACGTTAAAAAGCAACATTAGAAACACAAGAAAACCGCCCAGTATATGCTTGTTTTAATTACTGGGCACACACCACCAGATCAATAAGGGCGCAAAATATATCGCGCCAAGACTTGCAACTTAAATATGCGGATGGCTCACTATAGACAGGAGGAAAAAGCCCTCGATCGACTGGGGCCGAGCGAGAGCCAGGTTTAATGGGAGATGGGGCATTAGTCGAAATCGGATTGTGAATGTTTTCGACGCGAAAAATTGACAAGAGTTGAAAAGCGTTAACTCGGCGTGCGAATAATTCGCGGCGAATGTCAGGCTGCTGTCATTGCGTCATTTCGGCGACTACGAGTGATTCGCGTACGTCGTACGTATTTGCACTCGAATCTAGGCACATGTACGTATGTATGTACATGTACGTGCCACATCATGTACAGTACTATGTGTACACTGCACTGCATGCACTGTGTGCTTATCGTGTTTATGTGCTTACAGATACTGTATGCTTATTAGATAATGCTAAGCCGAGCGCACGGGGTCGAGGTGGCACATGACAAAATATCCTTACGCGTGACAATAGTCATAACAGTACGCGTACGTACAGCTAGCATACCGCTGGTATATCACAGCGCGGCCCCCTGCTTTCCAAAAGCACTGCAATCCATTGTAGCACGAACACAATAGTCAGGCACAAAGTATTAATACGACATCAAAGTGGTGCAGGCCCAACCTTCGCACAATACCAAAAAAGAGTAAACAACCTTGTTATTTTCTTTATTGCGCGAGGCTGGCGGTTGGAAACACGAGTAATGCATTTTGTACAGTTCCCAGAATAATCTCAAAATCACGGTCAAAGTTCGAGATTAGTCATGGAGGTAGAATTTCTATTAAACAATGTACAGCGGCAGTACCTCCACTCATGCTATGTAGTACTACGAACGAACCGACTCACTTCGCAAACTCGTTGATTAATGAAAGCAAAATCATTTGTTACAATCTGTAGGGGAAAAAAACAACAATAGGAAAGGCCTGTTCTCTAAATTATCGACTCTGCCGACGGTGCTGCTTTAAGTTCGGTTTGGATATGCTTGGTGATTGTTGATTGACTGGTTGCGCAAAGTTTGCCAATATGATGCGGGCTGGTGGTTTAACGATAATGTTGTTTCGCCTCTGTGCAGCGCCATGAGTTTGACCATGGAGGTAATTCTTCGTACTTCCATCTATTGTTGTTTACACCGGCGTAAAATTTGCCTGAAGTGATCAAGTATCGTGTTTTAAAATCTACCAAAAACTCCGGTAGAGCGGAATCATGTTATTGGCAACGATATGCATGCAGATTTTGGTTAGAGGGCGCTATTTAAGGTGATCGGAAAATAGAGCTACATGTACATTAATGTGCATGTATATTTCGACGCAGGTCACACATTCTTTGTATGAAGCCACTTCTCATTCATCCAAGACCTATTTTAAAATATTTAGGCAATTTTCCTGCAATCTAAAGCATACTTGTGGGCAATGTCTGATGACACTAGGCCTATCCATGGCCTATCTCAACCCTGGACACAACCGGACCCTACAAAATAGTACAATTAAAAGCTCTTACGCGCCCGGCGGAGTCATCGCCTCCTCCCAGGACTCATGGCAGGGCGGGGGGAATATCTTTGGTACGGAATTCGCAACTGTTTTGCACCCAATACAAAACGACGACAGATGTTATTATTCGAGGTCCGCGAATGAATTTTGGTGGAGTAAAACTGACGTTCGTCAGTAGCAGATTTAGAGTGGGGGGGGGGGGGGGAGCAAGTAATGATGTGATAAGCTAAGGCCAGATAGAAAACAAAGTTGTTGAGCGTCCCCGCCCGACTCTACAAAACAGGCCCTTTAAAAAAAAAAAAAATTTTTATTCAACGTTTTTCGCTGGCTTTTGAGAGTTTTGGCATTGATATAGAAGGATTCTTAGTATTGTGTAAAAATACAACCATTTTGAGAAGAAAGTAGTCTTTATTTTACATTTTTACATGTCAGCAAAACTCGATGAGAGGTAGAAAAAAAAAAATTAAAAAAAACCTCTCTCCCTACCCGAACTTAAAAAAAAAAAGGACGCTTAACAGCTGTTTTTTTTATCTGGCCTAATGAAAGCTAATCACTTAAGCACCTGTGCAGAATACATGTGGTGTTTTGTAGCCAGCAAAATTATGAGCTTATAATAGCGTACCCCTGATAGGCTGGGACTAGGTATAAACAATGTGGGTACGTTTAGGCATCACAAGGTGCTGAAAGCCTGGAAGTGGTTATCAGGACGTACTATCCATTCCAGTAATTATAGGCGTTCATACCAGCAGTTGCACTGGGGGTCGCCGTGAAGAGAGCGATATTGGAACCATCAGGCAGATCACGAGGGCGCTCATGATACCGCTCTGCTATTATTATTTGCATTTGAAAGTTACAGCCTTAGAAAGTCATAATTATAGTCGACACATATTAAATAACACCAATTAGTTTTGGAGATAAACAGCCTATAAAGTTGTGTACAAGAAAACACTAACATAAAATAATGCAACACATACAAAAGGTAGGTTTTGTTCCCTTAGCAACGACCATGTTGTGATTATTATTTTCACTTCATATTTTTAGGAAATACAAAAAATACAAAAAATGACATTATAGCAATTGCTAAAGGGATTTAGAAACGAAATTTAGAAACGGATTTGTGAAATGGCATTGTGCGACTTCACGCTCATTTCGTCGCAGCAGGTCACATATTAACATGTATTAAAATGTACATACAAAGAAAGAGTTTACAACTTAAATATAAAATAAAGTCCCACAATGACATTTGTAAACCACCTATACAAAAATATAATTTTGTCTTGTACAGCTGTTTATTTTCCCACAGTATTTAGTACTAGTTGTGTTCTGGATTTTCACTGTTTAGATTTTCAATTTCCTTTTTACAAGTATCCATAAATATAAGTTTTAACCAATATATCTGTATATACATAAAGTTTAATAGTAATTCCCTCTCTTTTCCAGCTTTGCGGAAACTCAAGTTTTGTACAGCAGATAACATTTGAATAAAATAAATAATTTAAGAGACATCTTCAAAGAGGTTGCCAAAACAGAAGACGTAAACGTGATTTACCATATTATTGCCAATGGCAGATGCTAAAATTGTGAATTTAAACAGCACTAAAACAGTATTATAAATACATACATAATATTATATAATATTCTAAATATTATATGAAAAGGAATTGCAGAAAAATAAAACTGGCTGGGAATTGAACCACGGATATTTAAAGTCCGTTCAATGCTCGAACTACAGAGTGTTTAAAAAAAAAAGTAAACAATTAGAGAAACGTGCACAAGCTAATACAAATCAGACGAAAGTAAATAGCTAGTGTTCACTCATGCGGAACAGCTGAAGATTGACATGGTTGAAATTAAAGCATAAGACTATTGGTCCATCAATACTTAGTTCCAGATTTGTTTAAACTTATAAAACATCCATTTCGGATATCTTTCTCTAATTGTATACTTTTGTTTGAAACACCCTGTATAATAGTTAGAGCATTGAACGGACTTTAAATATCCGTGGTTCAATTCCCAGCCAGCTTTATAATTTACAATGATTGTGCTATCAGGGTTCCAGAATGTGCACTAATGCATCTTACATCATCACACCACACATTGAGAACACTTTCTAAATGACGATCAAACTAGTTTGGATGGACGGTAATCATTACAACCATTTCAGTTACAATCCTATATCTCATTATGCCTACTAGTGCATAATCTTCTTATCGGTAATTCTGGTATACAATTATTAGCATATACTGTATGTTTTCATATTTTCTGTTAGCCATCCTATATTTGTCTATTATCTTTGCATTTGTTAAATTATACTTATTTGTACTGTAATGCAATTGTTGTATTAGCTAAGGCTGTGTTTCGGTTTTCATTTATACTTTAATAGTAATAGTATATTGGTTGTGCTGCTTTTAAAGCTGGCAAATACCTATTTTACCTATTTTGTTTATAATATTAATATTTAATGAATACATATTTCATCTTTGTTTTTCTAATTTGCTTGTTATAATTAAGATCTATTTGTTGTTTAACCCTTTGGCTACCAAATTGTTTTCAGAATAAGGCTAGCGAGAACAGGCTAAAATTACACATTATATTCTATTCATAATAGAATTACATAATATTGACTGGTATACATGGTATACATTCCTGTCGACTATAAAGTCAGCAATGATAGTGAGAGGGTTAAATGTATCCCATTCAGTTTGGAGAACCCCTCGACAGAAACATTGTTTCTTTTGGGTAATCCTTCGGGGCTATTTGGTATTTTGTATTTCTCATGCATCTAAAGTTCTGGTTTTTTGGGGTAATATTTGTAACTTGTTTCATGTGTGTATTCGCTGTTGTATTCTGAACAATAAAATACTAAATACTATGGTAATACAAAAATAAAGATCTGTGGGTTGATAAAAAATGTGACACTTGGCTGAAAAGTGCCATATTTGGGCGGAGTTATCGATCACAGTGGTACATTGTATCACAGTAAGGCATAAACAAAAAAAATGTTATGTTGGCGTAACGGGCCCCAAAAAATAGGGTAGGTAGGTAGGATTTTGTTTTTTTTAATAATATTTAGTTTTTTTACTTCCGCCAAAGTGCAAAGTTCAACGTTGCAACCCGATACAACACAAAACAAAATGAAGAAAAGGACTCAACACCTGTTTTCGTTTTGAATTTTTATAATATTGTATAATTATACTTTAGATTTTTATTTTCTGTCTGAAAATCAATAAAAATGTCTAGGGTCGGCCCGTATTTCTAGGGTAGATCGGGTTACGCCAACATAACATTTATTTTCCTTCTATGCCTAAGCTTGCCATCCCTTGCATCTGATGCAAACATCTTGCTAGTAATGTCGCCAGTTTGGTTGGGTGAGCGCTGGTCCATTGTTTCTAGGGTACTTTCCTCTTCTTAGTCTTGGAGGAGGATCATCCGAGCGGTTGCCATCTTGCTCTTGTAGTCCCATCATCCTCTTTAAAGAAGCATTTTCTTCATTCAACCTATCAGGAGATTTGGTTATCAGTAACCAAGTTATTGTCAAAAGAAACTGAGTTTTCAGAGCAATAAAAGTAATCAACATAGGAACTGAAGCTAAATCAAGTAATCAAACTAGGAGCTGAAGCTACGTCACGAAATAAAGTTAGGAACTGGAGAATAAAAATATTAATAATAATAATGCATGATTTGATATAGCACCGCATCCAATAAATTTTTCCGAGGTGCTTTACAAACATATGTATATAGATATGTATTAAAATAAACTAACTAATTTATGGTTAAAGACCAGAGTTGTTAAGCAAAAGCAGAAATAAAACAGATGAGCTGTAGAAACATCTAAAACGGTATCAAATGGTCAAACTATGATTAAAAATATGGTAATAGTTAATTTGGTATACATACATAAATGCTCCCAGAGTATAAAAAAAGATTACGCGAAAGCAATATTAAACAAATACATTTTAAGACTCGTTAAAACCATTCAAAGATCCTGAGTTTATGAGTGAAATTGGTAATTCGTTCCACAACAAAAGGTGTAGCAAAATCAAAGGCCCGATATCCGAATGTTTTCAATCTCTTTCGAGACACCGACAACAACTGATTTCCAGATGATCTAAGACTTCTGCTACACTCGGATCAGTTACACTGTTGGTATCTCGAATAAATAAATCCCCAAATTAATACCAACCCCCCAAATGTACCTGCCCAAACACAACATTCCCCACTTTTTGGACAAGTTAAGAAGTAGTGCGACTTTCTTAACTCACTTGTGTAAGTGTTTGTCTATGTAGTCATGACATTCAGCAAGTTGTTCCTCCAAGATGGCAGTAGACGACAACAATGATGCCCTCTCAGCCTCCAACTCTTGCTAACAGAGGAACGACAAAGCAAACCCCAGTTGGTGCAATACGCACAAACACTAAGGCCAAACAAAAAAGTTTGTGGTGGCCTCAGCGACCGACCATAATATTTGAAGAAAAAAAACGGGTCAGGTTTTTTACCGTTTTAGCATAAAATGTTAACTTTGTTGGAAGAATTTATCTTCAAATTCTTATTCAAAGGTTTAAACAGCAGAAAAACGTATCTATCAATGACCCCCGGTGACGAACTCGATATGGCTCGCTATAAAATCCCGGGTCGAAAAGGCGTAAAATATGACATTGTACATTTTTAGGCCACCTTCAAAGCCAATTACAAAAAATAAAAAAAATACGACCGACTGACCCCACATCCTGATTTTGCCTAATTTAGGGGCTAGCAATTTGAGAAATGGCACTGTGGCAATCAGTGCGTAATTTGTGCCGGATCTTGCCGGAACATCACCTATTTGTCCTGGACCCCTTTTGTCACTACCAAAATTTGTAAATAAATTGTGTATAATATTTAATGTTATCTATTCCAACATTCTTTTATATCCTGTTGAATGAACCCTTAAATTGCTTGTTGGCCTATTTTGGGACACACATAGCGTTGTTTAGTTTAGCACAGTAGCCCAAGTATTGTCTAAGCAGCAGGCAGGCATTCCATGCGTATGTTCCCCCCTCCCCTCTCAGCACCTACTGTTTTACAAACTAAGCACTTGTGCCGATTAACAAATTTCTGACCAAACAAATCCACTCTTTCATTCTAGGTACTGGAAAATCCGGTTACCGGGCTACCAAATTAGGTAACCAAATTTGTGACGTTGGGAATTAGTATAAAAGTCAACGCGAACCTTTGGAAACAGTGATCTTGAATACTAACCTGACTCGTGCTAGTGAATTGGCCAATTTGTCTCTGCAGCTCACTCTCACTGTCTCCAATAGGATTACCAGCGCCGCCTCTAGAATGAATATAAGAAAAACATTTCAAGATGTACGTTTCCAATTTCTGATCGACTTCACCTTGCGATATTTTCGTTATCTAATGCTGTAAGTGAAGAATAATTGTATAACAATAACAATTGCTGTTATTTCAGATTATGCCCTAAAGACACACTGTCTGAATTCAGTTCAATTTCTAGTCAAATTAAATTATTTCTTGCAGCAAATAATTCAGTATCCATGGATGGACTTTGTTCAGGGCAAATTTACCAGATTATCATTTCAACATAATTAAACTATTTCTTGAGGTTATAGCATTTTGAAATTGGACAGT
>JAVCKS010029670.1:0-12491 GCA_032273685.1 Pteraster tesselatus | reverse complement strand
AATATGTAGGTGTTATGACCGTGGGATGGTAATTCCTATACCGCGTTGTAACTGGCGCGAAACGGTCAAGAAAAATATCTACAGGCAGATCACCTATGAGGACAATGACACTGCGTACGTACATTCGATTCGGACAAAACATGCAGATCCAGCAATACCCATAAGCTCTTAATTCGAGCGTAAACTTTCAAATTCGCTGAATCGTTTCGCTACATCAGCTCGGGTGATCTGTTACAGGGTAATGCTTGTCAGCCATGACCGTATAGGACGTCGGCTACCGGTACTGTCTCATGTTACCGACACATACAATTGTTGTATTCGGTTTTAAAGTAGTTTGCTGCGCGGGTATCTCTTAAAGGAGATTATGTTTTAGCCAGTTTGTTTGTCTGTCTCTCCGTTTGTCATAAAGATAAGGTAAAATCTATAATGGGTTAATTTTAACCAGACTTGGTTGGGGAGTGGGATAGATTGTGGACCAAGGAGGAATCCATTAAATGCTGAGAGTGCGATCCACATACGGATCCAGATTTTGTGCGGGACAATGTCAAGTTAAACCTTGGAAAGGCAAGAGGGCGCTAGCCTACTACATAGCCTAAAACAGCTACTGCCGCCTGGTGGATATTTGTGCTACATTTCTCTAATTTATATATTGGTTTTCCCGTAATCATTATTTTGTTACATCACTATTGAGTTTCATCGTTCGAGTTCAAGTGTTTGCTGCTGAATAAGTGAGTGCTCCAGAGAATACACTAAGTTCAAGCAGAACACACAGAGCTGATATCCGTGTCAAAGTCAATTGTGAAGTCAGTTCTTCAGACTTTGGACTAATTTACCGAAGAGTATGGTAAATAGCCAACCTTGACGACTTTCAAAAAGAGTCTAAGAGACACATTCCAAACATGACACCATTTGCTTCTTCACCATGTTTGTACTGTACTTTAAATTTGGTGGTTGGTTCTTGACCTCACCAATGCCAACAATGTTTTCAAGGTTATACAGAAAAGCTTGTTATTCACAACATAAATCCACTAATAAATGTCACGGATGACTTTACAACTTTGTTTCCCCTTTCGGATAGTTCATTGGTTTGCGATCTCAAAAATGCAACACTCGCTATGCAGCGGCGTCAGCGTATACGATGGGTAGCCATTCCAACCTACGTTTGCCCAACTAGTTGCTCTATAATGTACTTTCAACAGGTACTTAACACAATTTATAGAATCAAGTAAACCAAGAATTGTTGAAAACTTAAACTGGGGGACAGAGCCGGTTCATGCATAAATCGGCGCTGGCATTTACAATGTTGTTGAGTAGTAGATAACAGTACTGTGAAACCAACATTTAATCTTCCTCAACAGCCTGTCGAATGCCGCATTTTGAAAAAGAAAATACACTCAACCGTAACCATTTCGAAAGACACCATCAAACAGCGGGGTCGGTTTCACAGCGGGGCTCCAGCCGGCATTTACCTGAACAAATTACGTCCGGCACTGTTATGCATGCAGTTAGTTTTAGGCCACTCGCGGGAGTTTATTTTGACATGGAAGTCTTGTTACTCTATGTTGAAACATGAAAGTGTACATAGATAATACGACACCATTCGGATTCGACCCACTGCCTCGTGGTTGTTAAGGTATACCTCATTGCTCACAGCATGCAGAATATATTATTCATACATTTATGATACACATACACACACGCACACACAGTTCCCTTTTCACAATCCTCCCCTCCACCCCCTTGGGAGTAGTATAATTTATTAGTTTATTCAGAAGAATGTTTTTCTCTAGAACCACGATTTCTTTTGCATGCGATACAAATCATTGGGTAGACTGTAACTGTATGAACCAGCTTCTCTCGAAGCATACGAAATGCATGAACATTTCACTCCCTGGGACAGGCTCGTCATAGCAAAGTCCTTCCCTACAAAAATGACCGCTGAAATTAATCTGCAAAAATGTAATTACATTCAGCGATTTCAAAGATTACGAATCTGAATATTTCTTCCCAGAAACTTCGCTATAACACATGCCGTATACCGTTCTAGAATTCAATGTACATGTACGTGGGGCCCTGGGCTCGAGAAAGTTCAAAACTTTTGACTGGTAGTGTACGTGGCCCTGGGCTCGAGGAAGTTCAAAACTTTTGACTGGTAGTGTACGTGGCCCTGGGCACAAGAAAGTTCTAAACGTTTGACTGGTAGTGTACGTGGCCCTGGGCTCGAGAAAGCTCTAAACTTTTGCCTGGTAGTGTACGTGGCCCTGGGCTCGAGAACATTATCACCTCGACACAAACATAATACGCACAAAATTGCTAGCCACTCGAGCATAAATTAGTACCCAAGAGGTTTGCGTGGTAAGACTACTCACACCATAATTGCTGGTATAAAGTATTTAATATTAACTTAATCTAAAATATTATTATCAATTGTGCTTATCTAATTTCAGAGTACATGCCGTTGAAGTTGTTTACTGTTTTAGTGGTTTCATCCGTGTATAATTTTGTTAATTAGCCAAACTCGCCCAGATAATTCAATTGGCCAGTTTTTATTCAATAAATCGAGTTGAATATTGGATTTCAGTTTTGATTTTAAGCAACTTAATCTTTGTCACAGTGTGCATAGTCCGAGTGCATTGTAGAATATGGTACACCTTTCATTGTGAGTATATATATATATAGTGCCATAATATGGTGCAAATGTCACTGTGGGTAAAACTAATAGTCATATAGTGACAGAATCCTGTCTACCTGTCATTGCGAGAATAGATAGTGGCATACAGCGCCCTATGCAGCATAAGTACGTTATTCTAAGTACGTTATAAATGTATTTATTTACGCTTTAAAAAGGAAAATAATAATGATGAATTATGAGATACTTTATCAATACACGATCTTACCGTTAGTTTCCACAACAATGAGGCAGATGATCACGAGGGCCAGCGGAGCGCTGCGCCCCATCGTAGCAGGCCAAACTCAACCTCCCTCCGACGGCGATAAATGCCACCTGTACGTAGGGGGGAAAATCAAGAAATAAATTATATCAACAGGTGCAAAACGCGAAAGTAATTTCAACACATACATGTACGCTAACGTGAGGTTTAACGATGTGTTAGCGTGTATGTGTGTGTGTATGTGTGGTGTATATCTGATATCGAATATAGCTGGATCTACGAGTACGGTACGTCATGCGTATATTGGAAAATGTTCCGTCGGCCGTGGCAGATGAATTGAGTTCAGGCCAATCACAAAAACGTACTAGTTAACTGTCCTTTCCCTGCTAGAAATTTGCCAAAATACTGTTTTGTTTTTGTGTGTGTGGAAGATAATATTTTAATGAACAAATTCTATTTTCATGGTCAAAGAGCACCGTATAAAATACCTTTGTAATAGTCATCCCGACTTATACTGAACAAGATCCTATATTTTTTTATGATTTGCTTAGCTAGACAATGGGGAGTCACATAAAAGCCATTAATTACAGAATTGCTGAACTCCAAGTCGCGAGATCGACCTAATTTGAGGTAACTTTTATAATCCTCTAAGAATGATGATTCTCGGCGTTATTCGTCCGAATGAGTTGGGTAAAACCACTATATCATATCAAACTTGTTTAGCGTTGATGTAAAAATACAGCAGGAGACTAACATGGAGATATACCTACGGAGGAAATTATTTCACAAATGGACGGTAATTAATTTAAAACGAACTAAATTATTTAAAAGATAACATCACCTATAGTATTTAGGTTAATGAAATATTAACATTATTAATTTGTTATAACGACGATAGAGGGCGCGGGGTCAAAAACGCGACCCAATCGCGACCTAAATTATCGCGACAACTGGCATCAAACTGCAGAGATGTTTTATTATCTACATATTTTTAATTTTCATGTCTAAATAGAGTGGCATATGGCAATGCTGTTTGGGACTTAAACCCATCCGCAAAAACCGACACGCGTCAACATGGTTATGTGCGCGTGCGGATCACAACAGCAGCTGGAGTTTCTTCGCTTGTGATCATTTCATGTTAATTGTATGACATTTCGGGAGGTTTTGTGGATGAAATCATTACAAAAACATGTTATCATTGCCTTACAATGAAATACATGTTCATTGTCTACAGATGACTGTAAAACGGTCACAGCGCCCTCTCTTGTGCAATACAAACTCTCTGCACAATGTGGTTGACCAGCGGTAATTCCCCGTCCTATAGAAGTACCATCAAATTTACTTGAGCGCCTGCACAAACAAAATTGTAGATTCGATTCCCACCTGGGTTTCCTTCCGGATTTATCACCAGTGACGTCGTCATACGTGTACTATGGAAGTCAATTTACGAAGGCCGGGTTTATTTTGCATCAGCGTGATTGTACCTGGGAAGTCGGGTATAGCGCAGGGGTACTTTCCTCCCCTGCAACACTGGACGACCCGGGTTCGAATCTGGGGTCTCGGTCCCTGCCATGACTTTGTGGCTTTCCTGGGGGTTCAAGTTCCTCCCACCATTCAAAACTGTAACTCCTTTTTCTTACAATACATACCCCACTAGTGGTGAGCATAGCCAAATTGTATCAGCCCATAACGCAGACCGCTGTGGTGTGGGGTCAAACACCGTGTTAACCAGCGTCAATTGAAGAAGGCGCAGAAGAAGGCTTATCTGAGTTTGAATTATTTCAGGCTTCGTGGGTGGGGAGGAGATATAGAGCCTTCGGAAATATGATGTATTCTTAAATTTGCTCTACACCACTTGTCGAGTCTGTTTCTCATTCTTACCATCCAGTATACCGGTCATCTCAATAATAAATGAGTTTGTACAAAGACAATCAATTAGGAACATCATACAATACAAGTACGATGTAGTTTAAATACGTTCCTTCCAGGAACCTGAGGTTATTTGCTTTATAACCGTCACTAGAAATAATTTCCCTAGGGTTAGTTTGCTTCAAACTGCCACAATGTGGATTCGGCTTGTAGTATTTTTGTATCCATCTCATACACCCTACCCAATTTACAGTTTATCTTGAAAATTAAACCACAGTATTTTTCTTAAAGAAACACGTATAAAGGAATTCGTGTTGACGGAAAAGATACTCCTTGCTCCAGATACCTACCCAAATGAGATGCCAGCCAAGAGGGATTGGCAACATCCGATTGGGAGTGTTTCCTCTAAGGCGCTTTATGACACACAAAGAGAAAGCAATAACAGACCATGCATTATCGGAGCACGCAAGATAATTACAAACGGCGGTTGCAATTTGGCAGGGAGAAAGGGTTTGCTCATTACACAACGTGAAAAGGCGCGCACAAACCGCTACGGTAATACATTACACTTAGCTTTACAGACATTTCATTATGGGGATTACACTGAGACCCCGTTCACACACAGCGTTCGAGGTTGCACCGTCGTCGGTCAAAGTTCAACCGACGTGTTGGAAGTTGCCAGAACGAAAGTCATTAGACGACTGTTGAATCGAAGATGGCAAAACGTTGGTGAAAACGCCAGGTTTGGATGGGGGCTAAATAGAAACGATAACCCTCATCTCAAGTTGACATTGTTGCTGTTGTCGTTTGTCCCATACTCTTTACAGAGCTCACGGGGAATATGTCAGTATAGATTGACATAATTATTTTCCTGGGCCTCGACGATTGGAGACGAGGCCATTTCGTCTTCGCCGCCGCCTTTGTTCGCTTATTCTCTTGATGAGACAAGCTACCCATTTACAACTTGGTGGTCTGAGGGAGGCCCTGATGTGGAACTGAACTAACTATCTTGGGATAAGATCACAGGGGGGTGAGCGGTCTATACCGCTAAAGCCATCTCAGTCCACGTCGCCGTTTAGCGCACCGTGTTATCAAAGCGTCGCTATTGAAGCAACCAAACACTTTCCGGCCCAAGTTTTAACGTTTCAGTCTTACTTTAGTTAAACACACAAAACACAAACACCAATACCATCCTACTGAGACTTCAAACCCAAACGTTATCGTTCGAGTCGAGTTATGGATAGCTGTAAACAAACATGGCCTTCAACATCCATCAAACTAGAATGAGGTTGGCAACACACATTTTTGTTAATCTGCTTCAACTAGTGAATAAACACAAAATACAGTTTTAGACTGAAATTACCGAAGCTCAGAGGATGGGTGACATACGGCAGTGTTCATTGGAATGATTCATGTTCGTCGAAATACACCCCTTTCACGGCAGTCTCGCATTCTGTAACTACATGTAGTGGCTTTTATAGCGTGTCCAGTGATTTTCTGCATGGGTTGCTTTAACGATTTCCCCTGCCGCGAAATTCGCGGGCTAATGGATGCCTGTATTTACACATCATTTTTCCCGCCTTCATGCTCTTGCTACAAAATCTCATTGCGATAATTAGTGGGCTGATGCTAATGCGGTTGATAACAAACACGAGCAGGCATTTTTTAAAAACCCGTCCGCCTGAATTAATTATTGAAATAATATTAAAAAGAAGGTTCTGGAAGCAAACAGTATTAGGTAAACTACCGGAGCTGATAGCTAGCCATTTGTTTTTAATGAAGGATTTGTTAGGCCGGTACTTTTCTCGCCGCTATAGCTCTGGTGAACCTTCGCAACGGGGAATAAATTATGAATGAATGGGATATATTTCAGCGCCATTTACATGCAGAAGGTTTAATCGGAGGATTTCTTCCCGGTTTGGTTCACTTTCCAAACAAACTGATATGCAGTGACAACATTCAATGACTGAAAAGTACATTGTCTCGACATTCACATATCTTGGATTTATTATCTCCAAAACGTAAACTGCGACTTTTGACTCGACTTCGTACGATCGGATTATAGCAAAACTATAGAAGAGTTCGCTCAGTATAGAGCGGGCAAATTCCCGCCAGGCGGCAGGCAGACCATAGCTAACGTAACGGTATGAAAGTAAAACGTGGTTGTTTTGGAGCTGAGTAGTAGGGTCTGTCGCCCTCTTGCGTTAAAAATGTGTAACTTCACGGGAGTCTGAATGTATTTCGATGCACGAAAATGTATTCAAATAAAATACATTATAAAATACAAAATAAGTCTTTCGAGAACTCGGGTCAATGGCCTGATGTCAGTCTATGTGCAACGTTTCATCCACATCGGCTCTGTAGTTTGCAAGATTAGCTGCGGACAGACAGACGTGCACACGCAGACGCTTTCACTCGGTTATGATGCGCGGGATCGATTCGAGTCTCCATTTTGTTTTAATTACAGCAAAAGACAAAGGACAAAATCTCTCATTTTAATGTAAGGAATCACCACAATAACAGAAGTTTAGAATTAGCCGATATATCCTCATTTTAAAGTAATTTATCTTCGCAAATCTTGGAGAAATTCAGGAGCGTTTAAGGCAAAACGTGTCCGAAGAAAGTGTCCCATTCATGACCAAATCCATCAAGCTCCCTGACTCAGTGCTCTCTATTATTTATGACGTATTTATGACGTATTTATCCGTCGTGTTTCCGATGCCGTCTATAGGTTCCGACAGGAAAGGGTAAGCCTCTGTGCGTGACGCTTTATCAGAAAGGTTCCAGTCTATTATGGGACTACGGTTACATAGCTCGATCCCTAGAGAACTCAGGCAAGTTGACGGCTGTGCTGGCTCAGTGATTGTACAATATTAATAACAGTCGATCGTTGGGCCTATAATGCAAATTATGTGAGCGGTATTATTCTTTTTATCGGCGCACGTTTGGCCAAATTGCTTATTAAGCGAGAGCTCATTTCTACAGAACACCTGTCGCATTCAGGTAAAACATGTTCTAATTATTTTATCAACACCAAACTTATGAGCTGCGCGCCCTTTGTCAAGGAAATCCAATACTTAGCCCGGTTTAATTTAAATGCGCTCGAATTTCAAACTAAAATCTCTTTACTCCGTCGTTGCACCATTTTATACACGTCAGTGCGCCTTATCAATAGCACAGAAAGATGCGAGGAGGAACGACCAATTACACATCTCATGAACATTAATAAGTTCCGGGCCCATATACGCTGTTCAATATATACCGGGGCCGTCTAGGTAATTCTGACATTTCTCCCAAATAGAAACATGTACATGTTTTCGCTCCTATTTTGAGTAATTTGCGGAGGGAAGGTGGGCAGAACTGCGGGAAACTTTTGTGCAAACTCCGTAATGAGAACATGACAGCTGTTCATGGCTAACAGAAATAAAAGGGCCTTTTACTGGTGTTCGTGTCAGGGTGGTGGAGTTATACTTTGTTGTATTTGGACTCATCATTACGGGGAATAATAATGTGCGTGCGCACGCATTTTTGCATAGGGTTTTCAGGAAGTGCAGTTGTTCGGGTTGCTCAGCGGTACTTTCCTCGCCTTCTCACGGGAAGAACCCGGGGCTGACGTGGTGGGTTTTCCCTAATCCTATGGGGTTTTCTTCCCACCATTCAAAAACATACCGGTACCCGCTAGTCGTGAGCGGGTATCCGGTATCAAATTTGCGGGTACCGGTATCAAATTTGGGGGTACCAAATTTGTATCAGCTAATGACGCAGACCGTTGTGCGATGGGTTACAAATTGTGTCAACCAGCTTCAATCGAAGCACACCACTGAAGAAGAAGTGATCTTCGAGGTCAAAATATCCCATCATGCGAACGGACCGCATCAAAATAAACTGTCCATTTGATCCTAAATTACTCACGGACTTCCAGACACACCGTGTTGCTAATCACAATTTCATTTCAGCGATTGTTTTAGCACTGGCGTCTGTACAGGCCCAGCTGCACGGATTGCATGCATAATACGTCCATTACCGAAACCAATTCATTAGCGGAATATTGTAGCATATCCTAGTTACAGACGTCACGAATGCAAATCTGCGTCAATTAGAGCAATTAGGACGGTCAAGGATGGTTATTAAGATGAAACTTTCAAAGTGAACCATAATATTCAATTTAAACTCACTAGTAGTACCTGTGCGTTGCGCCTCGGTCATTCTGTTGACCTACCGGGTATAGCTAGCCGCGGTCGATCTGTTAGCCGCGGTCAGTGGGCCGCGTGGAGAATACGTAATTAAAGTGCACGGATCGTCTTTTTAGTCAGGAGGGAATATACGGGATTTCTAGGAAAGTGCCTCAAGGAGGTCTGGAAAGCCTCACTATTCATTATTTTGTTTTAATCAAACTCTTGGGGTGAAATTTTCCGGTATTCGGATTCACGTCCGGTGGTATAGTGGAAAATCATTAATTCATCTCGGATAATCATGTGTAAAACATTTGTATTTATTATTACTGCTCCACAAGATGGCTGGTAGAATCTAGAGTTACAGGGCTGCTACCGTCGGGCTAAATTGTACGCCTTTCACGCAGTCGTGCGCGCATTGGTGATCCTGTTTGCATCACCACCACACCACACGCGGCAAAAACCGCCATTTATTGGCAAATCACAGATATGTATGACTTGTGCGGATGCATATTTAGGTGAAGGGAAAGGATCGTAGAGATCGAACCATCGTCATAATTATTGAGTGCGAGATTTAGGCCTCGCACTCTCGTCGAAACCGCAAGCGGGAATCGCGGATATAGAAGTAAAACGGCTCAGAGGAGAGTTCAGTACGGTATTCCGTTCTTAATCTTAAAGGAATATTCACTATCATAAAAGCAAAACATCGCTTGTACGCCAAGCAAATATCCGCTTGTATAGAAACTTCCTTACAAGAACATGACACCGACTTAATGTGTATGTATGCCAGATTTATTCAAAGAGCCATTTCTATATCGGTAGACCTTTCGAATCTACATGTAGGCTGAGTTATAATTTCGTCATAATGTGCAATGTGGAGGGTATTAACAATGAAAGAGGTAGTTTTAAGTAATACATGTCTACCTAAGTACACCTCGAATGTCGTCGGCTTTCTCAATATTTGGCGAGTTTCTTTACTCTGAATTTTAAAGACTATCAACCTTTAGTCCGCCTATACCCGTACATAATTGCAGATGATTAATGATGTTGGCCAACCTTACCTTTATCACAGATTTCAGACGGATAAAACTAATTCCTCTCAGCCTGCCAGAATCAATTTATACGGACCCTTTCATCTGAAGCCGCAATTATAACGGCGAGCCTGGTGACGCAAGGTCGGTCCGGAGGAATCATTAACACTGCCTGAATAGCCTTGTAGGCATAGGCGTACCAGGCAGAAGGCCGAAAGTAGGGGGGGCAATTGCCCCGGGAGTCGGACAAAATGTCAGAAAAATTGGGGCAAAAGTTTGGAAATTCTGGAAAAAGGTATGAAAACGTTACGGCACATTACATGTAGTTATAATCACTCAGCTCATAATCCCTGGAATATCATAGTTCGGGCAATGTTTATTCCACACGATTATAGACTGTTATGGACATCACAGATTTGTAATATTTTCCTTAAAAAATTTCCATATATATGTTTAATGATTCTAATTTACTAGAGGGGGCCTAACAGGTAATCAAGTGTCAGGCTAACACACCACTGGAGTCACAGAAAATTAATGATACGTTGACAGTCCTAAGAGGGCTCGCAGTAAAACATTATTACGATACATGATTGTATTATGTATAAATTATGGTGCACTGTCTCACTTTTGAATAAAACATTATTACACTCGCCGATTCGACAGCCCTAGAATGTAAATGAAGACTTTACATTCTAAGCGTGGTTAACAGCCTTAGTTATACAGGAGTTTTGTATAATGTACCTGCCCCACTTTCAGTACACAGAGATTTGTATTATCCCGCATATCCTCGTTTAAAACATCACTGCGGTCTGTTCCTCGGGCTCATACAACCTGACCACGCCCATCACAAGGTGTGTCGCTCGCCAGATTAAACCGTGGATACAAGTTTCCTACGCCACCACAGGGCTATGCATCGTTAGAGGAGGAAGACGTTACGATTTTGAATACTGGGAGGAAAGTCCCTAAAAACCCACGAGGTTGATAGGCAGTTAATGCCACCGCGCCACCTAACCCCCAAGAACAGCGAAATGAAAATAGCGGATACATAAATCCGAAAAATGCTGCAATTAGAAAGTTGAAAAAAAAAGCAAAATTTTCCATCCAGATATTTCCAAGGAATTTTTTTCTTTCTACGGAGAAGCTAATTTACCAATATCAAAGATTTCGGATTGAATAGAAAGACGTTTCTGATAGACCAATCCATTTAGAAAAGTATGCGTCTCTTGGGACGCCATAACCGGGACGCACCGTACCCGAGCGCAATACGCACGCGTAAACATTCGAACGGCACATCTTAATACGTATTAAGAAAATGTGCGTATAGAATGTTTACGCGCGTGTGCGTCGTACGCTATAGGACGTTCCAGTAATGGCGCTATAGCTAGAAGCAGGTGTAATAATAATCGTTCAAGATGGATTGGTCTAACATGGAAAAAAATTTTGTGAACACTAAAAAGAAACACGGTATTTTAGTAATTGTCCTATTTTACACCGATTTCAATTTGAGAAATAATCGTAAATGTTGATTTGGTTTATTTGGTATAGGGTTGCCCCACCGTTGTTTGTTTTAACATGATATGTCCAACCCCCGATAGTTGGAAAGTATTTTCTTGTCAAAAAAGTATTGCTGTCAGCCAATCATTCGTTTTGACAAGAAATAATTTGTAATTATCAGTGGATTGATCTCGTCGTACCACATATCATGTTAAAGCTAACAAAAATCAGGGCAAAGCTACCAATGATCAATTAACGTTTTATTAGGTCTGACTATGTTTTGTTTTTTAAATAGGGGACGGTAGGAATTTTACTAGCAAAGATATTGGTAATCCAAATTGTGTTGTTTCTACGTTTCAAAAGAAGGGATGGATCTCGTTACACCCACCACTGCGGTAGGGTAAAAATGTATCACAATAAAAATTCGTTTTTGATCTAAATTCAGATTCAGGGACCATTAGGCCGTTTGCTGTATATATTTCCGTTCGTGTACTTGAAATAACTCAAACATTAAAAACTGTAAATAATAGTAACCTTAGTTTAAATAGCGTTTATATCAACATGTATACAACTTGCCTACCTCTGTATGCACTTTGCAGGGCGCAACTTAACTCCTGGCGGGCAGTTTACAGGCGACTGCCATCGGCCGATGCTACACGTATTTCCAGGCAGGTGTGACAGCATGCAAATGGCTCCGTCGGTGTGTGTACACTAATCGAAGCCGCTCACCAATCACCATATCCTTTTAACGCTTCTGCGAACACTGACAAACAATTCATAGACATAGATTGGACAAAAGGAAGCCTGGTACCACGCGATAACTGGTGACCGGTTCCCCTGCAAGCCTTTTTAACCAGCCCAGCTGGTTGGCGTTACATCACCTTTTTTTTATTATTGATACCCAAACTTAAATTCCAAAATCTGACCTCGACTTGGAATAATTATTCTCATCCTAGTACACGGGTCGCCGACCCGGAATACTAACTTTGCGCCCTATTTTGTTCAATGTTGTACATTTGGATTCCTTGAATAGT
>JAVCKS010029648.1:0-12494 GCA_032273685.1 Pteraster tesselatus | reverse complement strand
TCGGCGGTAGATTTCCGCCAAACGAAGCCATACCCGGAGCCCGAGGATCGCCCGCCCGATTTCCCAGGTCCGAGTCATTACTCGTTAAGGAGATCGCACGCCACAATATGCATGGCATAGTCACTGTCTATTCGGTGACATTGAATGAGGAACAGCCATCCGCCATCGGGTAAAAAGCTGGCCACATCATTACACCTGTTATTTTGAGTTTCCTTTGATTTTCTATTTTAATTTTCCTTTGAACTTATTGTGGGCAAGTTCATGGTAAAGTTGACCAAATTAATGTCCCCCTAACCTTTTCTTCGTAATTCAGTAGTTTGGGAAGTGCCCCTCCCATCGTGCGTCATGCATAAAGCGAGAACTGTGTTCCTAGATGAAGATGAAAACTATACAGGTTTCAGATACCCAGATTTAGATAGCATGTAGTTTAAACTGATACAGGATTGGTCAGAAAAATGACCAGAAAAATTTGTTAAATTTATGCTTACTGTTTGTATATTTAATACCTATATTCCTGTGAAATATCTTCTTCTGAAATGCTACCTGTGGGAAAATTATGGTGGGTCCCCTGTTGCATTGGTAAATGTCCTCATATCCACTATCATAACTTATTAATGTTTACGTGTTTTCCTCTTGTTCAACAATAACCTAAATATGTATTTATTCTAACCAATAAATCACTTTCAAACACATGTACAGGTGAGCCGATATGTTTTTAATTGATTAAAAAAGTAGTATGGCACAGGATTGGTAATGTTCAGTTTCATTGTGAAAACGTTTTATAAAGTTTATTAATACCAATCTTCCATATTTAAAATATTTACGTGTGTCAACTATGGTAAGCCAAGTGTGCAAATAGCCAATTGGCCACTGTATCTGTATACTCAGATAGCTTGCCACAGTCAACACATACGGTACATGTAAGAACATGCGCAAAATATATACCTTTTATTTGCAAATTTGTTTTAAAAAAATGGGATCACCAATAGACCTGAGACATAATGACGTCATGGCTTTATTTACATGTGCGCTAGTTTATGGGAGCGAAGTCGGGAAGCCAGATAACATACGGACAGACTCGCGCACATGATGTAAACAAAGTGTGACATCATTATGTCTTAGGTCATGAAAACATTACTTCACACAAAAAGTCAACACTGCTGCACATACCTTTAAATGTAAGCGAGGTATAAGCCCTTTCGCAATTTCAACTACACAGTCATGCCCGAGACATCATTTTGTTATAAACAATAACAGTATCACTTCCATGGTTTGGCTCGGTGGAATTATGGATTTATTAATTTCAGAATATAAGTACGTTTCATTCCAGATGTATGCAACTGTTTCCTATTTATTAAAACAATAAAAACCAAAACTACCCACAATGCACTTCTCATCATAGATTGCACAAGGGCTTATACATACATGTACATGTACAGTGTATGAAATGTTTTTTGTGCGTTTCCTGCTTGAGGTTTCTCCCTCTTCATGGACTTTAGCATGCCTTTTTTCTGCATGATTGCTTCTCTTCTGTGTTGTAACTCTTGCTGGAACAACCACATCTTCAGTGCCCTGTGCACATGCTCTACTGTTTTACCAAACCGAGACACAAAAGCTTGTACAGCCTCTGCTTTATCAGGACGAGTTACCTTGGCTGCTAGATAACCAAGATTTGCCACGAGTTCGGTATAGTTGGCTCTAGTATCTGCCCTAGGTTCACAGAGTACCAGCACCTTCTCCATGATCCTCTTGTTGAAATCTGTAATGCAGTTAACATCAAATGTAAGCACACGATACCCATTGTGTTTAAATACCCCAAACGTAATGTTTGCCTCTTTAATTAAAGTACTGTCTCCAAGTGCAGACTACTAAAGCCCAAACATCTTTGTGTTGGCCGCATTTTGGGAAAATCTAAAAATAATAGGGAGGTAGGTAGGTAGAAAGTATTTTCTCCAAAAATGATACAGGCCAAACAATTGGAAGAAAGCTGAAAAAGAGGAATTATCATCATTAGTCCTTTTAGGGTTTTCTTGCTGGTAAAAACAAATTTAACCCAATCTCATAGATCTTGGGTATGTCTGGTGCAGTTAACACAATTAATGCAATATGTTTCTGCCCTTATCTATCAGCCCCTTGTTTATTGACCATTGGGGAAAGAATTAACTGTTGTGTTTGTATGTACTTACCATGAGTAGTCATTATAAGCACCTTCCTGACGCTGTATCCCCCTGTGGTCTGCTTTGCTCTAGGAAAACACACACTGAAAACTGGATTGCCCTCTCTGTCTTTAGCCTGTCCCCTGCCTGTGTTTTCATTAAAATGCAGTGCAGCTAGGTAGATTCTGAAATAAACAAGGATGTATGATGAAATTTATGGTACAGTACATGTACTGCAGTAAACACTACTCCAGGGCTAGCAGGCTTTACATATAAATCATGTTGTGTACCATACTTCCAATGACATGTACATGTATAAATGTATGAATTTCTAACCAAACAACCAACCAACCAACTGACCAAACATTTTCTAAAAGTAGATGGTTTACTTTTGGAAATAATGATTTATCACAGAATGAAATCCTTCAACCAAAGATGTTTGCATGGAGGGTGATAACATTGTTACGTCCTTTCTTGTCCACGTGTTATCCAAAATGGCTGTAATTTTCTTTGCAGGAGCAGACCCTGAAAATAATTCAACAATAAATATAGAAATTGTTCAAGAGCATTGTAGGGAAATACAGTGTCTGGTGCTCAAATTCAATTTCTTAGCATAATGAAATTGATGTTACAGAGCTGCCAATATACGATATTATTACAATGGAGTACAATTAAAACTAATTTGTTTTCCAAATTATTTTTCAACTGAAATGTTGGAAGCTCTGATGTTATTGCTACAAAACCTACCGCAACAGCTCAATGGTTTTGAATATTACCATTATGTTATTAAATAACTGCACTTGCAGTTAGCCACTCTCTCACTCTGCAAGCTCTCCATGAGCACATTCTGGGAACAGCTCGCTGTCATGATGATGGATGTTCAAAATATGGTTGACAACACTTGACAATTTGGCCAACATCAAGTCCCTGTCACCATCATGTGTGGATGCTGCCACCCAGTACAGGTTATTCACTCTCCCCTGGATCCAGTTTCTGATTGCTCCACACCCTGATGTGTTTGATGCAGCAGTCAGTTTCTTCTTAAGACCTGGTAATGTAATTAGTAAATAAAATAGAGAGCCACATTTTTAGTTCTTAGATGCATTTTATGGCAGCCCAGTCTGGGTTTTCAGTTTGTGTGTTTGCAACACCCAACCAACCCAAAATCTATGAAACTGATTATTTTTTAGGGTTTGTTGACCAGCCAATATTAAAAAAACGAACAAATGATCTATCTTGTACAATGTACTTTGGAGATGTTTTTTTTATGTACATGTTAACTTCATAACAGCTTCAAGCACTTTGTTTTTCGGCTGTCTTTTTCACTCTGGGCCCCTACCCTACCCATTATCCGAAAATGTTAACAATGTTTTTAACCCTATTTTAAGCACTTCAAAATCACTCAAATATTCACCTTTAGCAACATGCCAAATGTCATCGTAGTGTTGGACCCCACGAGGACACAGGTTTTCACGAATATACTTTGTTATCTGTCTATGTCGATCTGTCAAAATGGTGCCGATTCTGACATTTTTCTCGTCCAACCACTTAACTGCTCGAACAAGGCCCTCCTTTTCCATTAGGTTCGACTTGTAGTCAGTCTCGCTTTTCTGAAAAAATATAATATAACAGAAAAGTGTCACTCATTTTGTCAAGATTCGCTAGCCTTATTCGCTACAGTACTTGGGGAAATTGTAAAAAAGGGCAATTAACCATTTTAGTCCACTTCCAAGACCATTTTAGGCATAACAGTACACACTACATTTGTAGTAACTTTCCAGCATGACCTAACTTTTCTTTGGATATTCGAAGTCAGAAGAATGTCATGGCGGTATTGACTACAATAAATGAATCATCACCTGAACATGTTCAATGTGCACGACTTTGCCTTGGTTTAACTCGCAGACACTGTGGAAACCAAACTTCGCTGAGTGACCCATGGAGTCGGAACGCATATCTGTAGCCAGAAATGCATCTAAACCACTGGTTTGCATGTTAGATAGTATTGCAGCCTGCTCTCGATGCCAAACATCCACCATGGCAGGCTGGAGATACCTACCGCAAGTAATAAAGAACCATTGGGCAAATCTATAAATGCCTCTCAACACCCATTATCTGAAGAACATTGAGCACTAAAATACAACTATGACATTCATAGCTTGACAGTTCTGTCGGTATGAGGCTGAGCATAATGAGGCATATATTTAATTTTTGGGGATATACAATGTACAATGGAAATTATCATGATCTACTTATTCAATTTATACTAAAGATAACGAGAAGACATGTGGCGAAATGCATTACCTGTCCAACAGACAGTGTGTTACCTTTTTGCAAAGAGAGACTTCCGCAATTGCTTGCTGTTGATTATGAATATATACAAAATAACTTACCTTCGTTGATGAATGAAGAACGTTGCATATGAAATTATAGCAACGTTAATAGTTGACAGTGCATTCAAAAACCTTTCGAATGCTCACACCTGACATCAGCATAGCCGAGGACATCAAGACATTGCCTGCCGATAAACTTCCCACCATAAGTTGGCTCTTCCAACATTTTCGACAGCCACAGGGTCTCTTCTGACACGTCTGAGTAACCTCAACCATCATCCCATCTAGTGGTCGCTTCAATTTCCTCTTACTTGGTCCAGAGCATGATGGGCACACTTCAAAGAGCTCAAGGAGTTTGCTGTGAAAAACAATGTATTTGTTTTCCCGAGAATACCAACTTCTTCTGTGGGTTCCTCATCTGAGCTGTAAGAAAGAAATACATTTAAAACAGAGTGAAAATGTGGGACAGTATTAGTTTTTAATTCGCAACAATTTATCATTCAAAAAAGCAAAAAAAAAAAACAGGATTTCAAAAAAGCTGTAGAAAACTATATAATTATATACATGTATTGCTCATTTTTACCACTGTTGTATAAACGAAATGTCCCTAATGGAATACTCCTATTGTACATGAAAATGTATTTCAACTAACCTTGTATCCGTGTCAGAGCTTGGAGCACTTGACACCTTGTAACTACTGCTAGAGGAATGGTCATCACTAGAAGAACACATTTTCTCTGCTGGGACAGCTGGTTGTTCAAGGCTCTTGCTTGTGAAACGTTGTAACTTTGGTGCGTTGACCAGTTCACATTAAACACCTCTTGAATGTCCAATTCGCCGGGGTGATTGAACACCTTTTTAAAAATTGAGTTAAAACAATATTGGATAAACACATGTACAGTGTACATTGTATTCTAAATGTGGCATAACCTGCCAATTAATTAAATTTGCAGTATACCCATATGGTAATCTTTTTAAACTACATGTAATTGTTTTAATCACAGAAATATACCTTTATGTCGTATAAGAAATCTCTTAGGATTTGTTTGTGTATGTTTGGACCGGTAGTAGACTTTCGTTTTGGGGCTGAGTTGGATGGCCAGATTTGAGTGTCTTGGCTGCCTTGATGTGGCTTTTACTCCAGGATCTACGTTCTAATAAAATTGCAATATATGTATAAGTTTGTTAAAGAAAAACTCACCTGGTGAAAGAAAAACATGTTATATGTTATGCCTTATTTAATAAGAAAATTTTTAAATTGGCAGAAAATCTCGTTTAGGTTTAACGAAATACTGCTTTTGTTGAACCTTTAACATTTGACTGTCGAGGGCACCACTTCAAAAACAATTGATGCTATGTGATGTAATCGGATGTAGAGCCACATTAAAACACTTTTGTTTCCCTAATGTGACCAACCTTAAAAAATACCCACCACCCAAAAATCTTTTGACCTTACATATTGATTTTTAGATCTTAGATTTCCAAAGAAACAAACTAAATAATTTCATGCCGGCAAGCACAGAGTCAATACAATACCCATTTACATGGATTAAAGGAATATTTATTGACCTATACAGTCTTTAGAATATTGTGTCCGGTGAGAGGAAATGCGAAATATTTTCAGGTTGGCCTTATCAAGGTTAAGATTGACATGTGCTATTAATTTATTATAAACCATTATTCTAAACTGTTTATTCCGCTTGAAATCCGGAGGTTATCGAAAAAAAAAAACATTTAAAAAGTGCACCAACGTTAATTCATACGAAATGTTGACCACGGAGTCGAGTCGACTCCACCGGCCAGATTTTAAGAAACTTGCTGAAGAAAGGTTGAAACTTAGCCGCATTTGTTTACGTTCGGCGAACGCTCTTCGAGGTTTCTCCTTTTCCGATGGCTTCTTGGTTGCCTTTCTGCTTAAAGCGAATATGGTAGGTATAGCATCATGCTTCAAAGTAGCTTTTGCCGTCCTGCGAAATGATTTGTGCATGCTCGTTTCGAAGCAATGTGGCTCGAAGTGACCGCTGCACAAACTACATGTACATGTACTGTGTTTGGACGGGCCTGTCCATTTCGCCCTCGTCAGCCTGATTTTTAGCGGTCTGAATCCTACGATATTTTGGGCCCAATGGAAAAAATGGACGCTAACAACATCTCTAGCAGTGTTGCTGCACCCAGCAGCAACACACCTGTTCGGCACATTTCCAAAAAAATATCATTCAAGGCCCAAATGTTGAGAATAAAGCTGCAAAATACTGCGATTGTGTATACTGTCGCACACACGTGTAAAGCCCGACTATATGTTGACGTAAAACGCGTCATGCAAAATTACGATTTTCGAGGGGCGGGGCTAAATCCCTGAAACACATTCCGATCGTTTTAAAATTATTTGCGGGACATATTTATACCGTTAACATATCAAATATCGTTTATATAGTAATAAACTCTTGTTTAAACTAATACAAATCGTATCTCATGGACCCTTTAAACCATTTAATATCGAAGTATAGGTTGTTATAGGTATAGGTTGTTAACAACTTGACTGATTATCGTTATAGTAAACAACCTGGGTTATATTTGATAAATACGAGCGAAACTATTTGCTCACTAGATCGCAACATCCTATCGACTGTAATTTTTTTTAAAGAATGCCGTGGTTTACTATGTCAAATGCTTTCTTAGGTTACCGTCTTCGATACTTTTAGACCAGAGATTAGCAAGTTTGGCTAGAGACGTGGTCATAAAATGCCTTGGTCTAAAGCCGGACTGATTAGGGTGTAGAATGTTCTTTTCGTTAATAAAAGTAAACGTTGGTTGTATACCACTCTTTCTAGTAATTTACTTACTACTGGTAAGATGGAAATCGGTCGATAGTTGGTAATATCACGGAAGTATACTGGCAAACACTATCAGTAGCAGTTGTAACTTGTAGCTTGGTTCACCACCAATTCAGATTTCTTGATGTCCACAGCAAACAGTTCGGGGTTTATATTCTTCAGCTTCCGAAAGTTTATCTATTTGCGATCATGTGTGTACTTCTGTATGGGAAGTGTACATGACACGGCACAGTGATCAGATATGTCTGGATCCACACACATACGTTTTCAGGAGATGCTCGTCTGGAACGCAACAATACTAAGTCGAGCGTGTGGCCACTACGATGAGTTGCCTTGTTCACAAGCTGGTCCATCCAGTGAGAGAAGAAGCTGGAGCTGAAACGTTTTGTGTTGGAGTTCTCGGCATCGTCGATGTAGAAATTAAAGTCTCCAAGTACGACGAGCCTTCCTGAATTGATGGAACGTTTCTCGAGGATGGTGGAAACTTCATCTAAGGAACCTAAGATTGTTACACCATTGGTACGAGAAGGGGGAGGGCGGAAGATGACATTCATACGGATGCATGATGACTGAGATTCCACCAGCATCTCTTTGTACTCCATGTGTTTGCATACCTCCACTTGCTGTCGACACATACGAAGAGTGTCCTGGAATATCACAGCCATCACCCCGAGTGGATCAATATCCTAGCGGGCAGAGGTCACCACAAACAGATGTGTCCTGATCATGGAGCTAGGTCTCTGTCAGAGCCAGGACGTCGAGATCCTTTTCAGCAGTCATGTTGCAGATTGCAGTAGTCTTTCTGTTTGCAGAACGGACGTTGAGTAGGCACACAGAGAGAGGGAGTAGAGTAGCCACACATACCGTTGATTTGTCCATTCTGACACTAACTAGGTGTTCATGATTGACACCATACTGTCTCTATGGTTGTATTCCGATCGTGGTGTCACAACACAGGCAATCAGCTGATACATCAATGAGGTTGCCACCATTGCTCCCAGATTGTTTGTAAACATTCCGGTCCTTGACCTTGGTTTGTGATCCAGTTGTCACCCGGCTTTGTATTGCACTAGTCGCATGCCTGGTCGGTTTACACTTGGCATGTCGGATCAGCCCAGCAGTGAGGTTTGCGTTGTTCATGCTTGGGTAAGCAAAACCCACGACAGAAAATCCAACAACACCAGAAGTATGGGAAAAATAGCTGGTCATGCTCTAGTGATCACAACAAGGACACACATACACAGTGCAGTTAATACTGCCCTAATAACAATGGCTGTGCACTGACTGACGGACTGACCGTGGGCTGTGCACTGACTGACTGACTGTGGGCTGTGCACTGACTGACGGACTGACTGTGGGCTGTGCACTGACTGACTGTTATGTTGCAGGAACGTGAATGTTGCAGCACCGTGGGCCGTGCACTGACTGACTGTGGGCTGTGCACTGACTGACTGACTGACTGTGGGCTGTGCACTGACTGACTGACTGCCTGTTGGCTGTGCACTGACTGACTGACTGACTGACTGTGGGCTGTGCACTGACTGACTGACTGTTGTTGCAGCAACGTGAATTTGTCGACTATCAGACACCACGTTGTCACGACGTATTTACACATCATTATAAAGACGTTGCAACGACGTTACAGGCATGTTTTTGACAACCTTTACGACAACGTTTTTGCAACGTTACGGTATGTTTTGGCTACTTTGCGACAAAGTTTCGCAGCCTTATGGCAACGTTTTTGCAACCGTGCAGGTGTAACCAGTTCAGTGGTAGGGAAATGGATTACTCCTAACATAATACCTAACTCTCCAAGTGACAGGGGTAAAGAGATGTAAAGCGGGTAGCAGAAACAATCGTGTTTTCAGAATAGTTTATTCTGCTACTATCATATTGCTTAACATTATATGATATAAAACAAAATTTAAAAAACAACATTCAATAGGAGAATACAGATGGTAGCAATTGTAGGATCTGCCAAAAAGAAAAGAACAAAATAGGATATCATAAAGTATATACAATTAATATAGGCAAATGTACTTACCACTCTGATAGATCTACTTTCATGCCAAAACCATTCGGGAAATGTTGTAGTTGTACTTGCTGTAGCGGTAAAAAATGTAAGGGTACAAACTAATCAAGGGACACACCCAAGTAACAGGCAACATATTCAATGTTGCAAGTTGCACACCTGCAGCTATGCCAAGCATAAGTGAAATGAAGTGAAGGGAAACCTACCTAATAGTCTGTGAGCTTGTGGAGACCATGGCACGAAGGGCGTAAACTGATAATGTGTGCCAACGGTTTTTTTATACACACACACACACACCCACACACACACACACACACACACACACACACACACACATTGTGAAGTCCATATGCATTTTTGTATACAATCTTGAAACTTTCAGAATTTCATGTCTACATGTCAACAAATACAAATCCACTTGATGCCTTTTTTTTTCCTATCGCCTCATGGGCAGCCATTTTGATTTTCAAAATGGCTCATATTTTAGGCATATTTAGCATAATGTTGTGTACATATAAATATATTAAATATGACTGAATTGACATAGATCTTTATTTTCCAAACGTTTATAAACCATTATTACATTTTTTAAGCTCTTTATACATCATATATAGGTAATCTTGGTACAAATCATCAGGGAGAGAGAGCTCAACCGTTTTATACGAAGCAAGTTTGTCGTGTAAATAAATACAAAATGGAATTGAAATAAGTTTGTTCACCTTGTACATCATATATATTGTAGCGGCCATTTTGAAATTCAACATGGCCATAATTTGTGGTATATACATGTACATGTATTAAATGTAAAGTCTCGTCTCGGAAATCTATTTGATTTAGCAAAGTTATCACCCACTGATGATGTGTTAAATTAGTCACTAATGACTGATTTAAAAAATGAGATGAGACTACATTTGTTCTGCTAAAAAGACGATCAGTTTTATATTTCAGCTGCCCAGATAACCAGTTGCACCTTACGGTTAGACATTACCCAAATAAAGACTGGATACCCCGAGACTCTTCCAATGGGAAGGTCAAACCTTCCAGAAATCCACGGGGGACAACTATGCTTTAAGCAATCATGACGATATACACTGCCTATTATATATGTACGTTTTAATAAGTTAAGGAGAAAACACAAGGTTAAGAGTTCTGTGGAATTCTTTTGTAGTTACACTGCTGTATCAAGTTAAGGCTGACTGGTTGTATTTTCACACCTCTCTCCATCTGCCTCACACATGCACAGTTCTGGACAACCTAAATTTGTGGCTCGACAGGAACATCTTGTAGTTGCACAATTATTCACTGAAGTTTGATTGCTTGTTCCACATCTCCATCGCACCAGTTCCACGTCAGGGTTTTGCATTTACTCATTTTATCCCAGAGATTTGTATCTCCACAGATACGTTCCTCAACAAATTTCTCCATTGAAGACAATCCCCGTGTTTCAACTGACAAAATGCTTTCCTGGGTAGGTTTTGGGATTATTTCCTTTGTTGTTATGTTGAACATGTGAGTTTCCTTGGAATGGAATATTCTACATGGAGCTAAAATTTAGAGTTTTGCAATGGTTCGCTTTTGTCTGTTCACTGTTGATTAATTAGGACAATGATGTTCGGTTCTGATCAGGTTTCGCATCCCAACCATGTTCTCTGTCTCATTGGCAATTCTGGCCAGCTCAGGAACACACATACAGAATTTCAGAAGTGTAGCAGACGATTGTGTAGTTCCGCTGATGGCACCCTGACCTTTCAGATTGTTGTTGCTGTGCTCCTCCTGAGCAAGATCCATCCTAAGACGAGTGAAAGGAATTTGGTTGGATGTATTAACTGTGAATTCATGTGAAAGAAACTCATGCCATACTTCAGGATACGTAGACTGAAGCTGGTACATGCGTGCAACATATTCTGGAATGTGCTGCGCCTACTAAAGTCTGTCATATGCAAAACAATACACACATACTTTTTCAAGATGACAAATGTAGAAACCAGTCAACCTGGCGTGTAGCTCGCTGAAACTGCAAAAGAGTCATCACCTGCCGCATGTACATACGTGCCCATTGAAACATTGGATATTCGGGGTGTCTGGCATCAAACTCCGCTAACTGCCTAATAAGTTCCAGTGACTCAAGTGTTGCCAGAAATTCCACGTGGGCCTCTCGAACACCCTGTTTGGATGCGCATGCAGTTACCAGCAGCTCCACACTGCCTTCCAGAGCTTCACGTTTTGCAGGCCGTTCTGCAAAGAACTCCTGTATCCAAAGGTCAAACAACACTTGCAGTGTGACCTCGTGAGCTTCTAGTGATCTACTGAAGTGACTTCCATTGATAATCTGGTTTACAGTCACCGAACTGTACAGATCTGCTTCCACCCAAGCCTCATCAATTCCACTTCCTTCAATGGTCTTCCCCAAACACCTAAGAGCACACACTGGTGTATGGAACGCTTCTGGGCACACTACCCACTTGTTCTTGTAATGGGATTCCAAGTATTCTAACTTTAGAACTCGCTTGTAGAGGTCCATGTCAAAGGTGACAACAAGCTTCCTGTCACTGCCTGAAACTATCACATTCAACTGTAGAGTTGATCCAATGTAGTGACCAATGTTGACCACTCATGTGATGATAGGGAGTGTGTAAACTTTGTCAATACCAGTGGAGGTATCTGAATGAATGTTGGTGGTTTGTTCAACAGTGAGTTATATGCAGCCCATACTGGCACTTGCTGATCTCTATAAAATACGTTATCACTTGTCACTAGGGATTCAACGGATGCTTCGGCAGCCGCCGTATATGTGTCGGGCATGGCTGAAGTCATATCACAAGGTGAACTGGGCAAAACTTGGATTTCATCTACATGTAATTTCTCATCTAAGTCTGTAGTTGTGGCTATATCATCAGAAACACCTGTCAGCCTTTCCACATCTGAATGTATTGAAGGAATGTTGTGCTGTGGTCTCTTAAGCTATCTATCCATCATCCAAGCTATGTCGTTGTTCAATGAACTCTCAAAACAGTCTTTGTGAATTCCCCCTAGATAATAGCAATGTATAAAACTGCTATCTAGAAAACGGCCAATGAACGTGAAAATGCTCAGTATCAGGGTATCGATACGAGCGCGGACCGCAACGTGACCAAGATCA
>JAVCKS010029626.1:0-12494 GCA_032273685.1 Pteraster tesselatus | reverse complement strand
ATCGGGCCAACCAAGCTGAAGTACTTGATAAATTGATGGATCCTATTCAAATAATAACCACAAAAATGTCAGTCCTCTACTGAACTTAATGATTGACAATGACGGGCGAATCTTTCACCAGTTTGATAAATCACACACCCTCGATTCAATATAAAAAAAAATTACTGAACTCAAAGAGACAGCACAAAGTACGGAATATGTAATGTGGCCAGAACAACTCGGAAACCATTTTTCTAAACGGAATAAATGTCTAATTTCTATGGAAAAGATTCCTATAGAAATTGGACAAAAATATAAACTGGTAGTACACCACCCAATAACAGAAACAAGAGGTTTGAAGAAGGGTAGCCTACCAGTAAGTCTAATATGAGTTACCTGTACTAAATGTACACTGGCGTGCTAAAGTGTATACACGCCAGTAGTACAATTTTCAGTAAGATGTTTAACAAAACTTTTGTACGGCTACATTGTATGAGTTGCAGTTGCATGTATTTGAATTTCTGTAAAGGACAATAGGGCAAATAGCCAGGTGCAACCAGCAAGCTGCCACAGTGCAGACTCCTATTCAAACCTTGGCAATGTACATTTAATACCAAAGTGATTCAACAGTTTTTGCCTACATGTATGATTCTATTTTCCTCGCAAGGACAGTTGGTTGCCTTGAAAACGATCCTTATGAGAAGATCAAAACGTTGACGGAACTGTTCAGATTACACTGTACTTTGGTAACTTGAAAAGTGTATCAATGCATCAATGGACCAAAGAAGCTATCTGCAGTTGTGTTTGAATTGGTATAAACATCAATAATAAATATTATTATGAGTCATAATGTTACATTTACCAATGTAACATGGGACACCATTACAAACTGGTACCCTAGTTAACAGACTAACCTATACACCACAGTGTGCATTGAATTCTGTATATTACATTAAGATAATATATTCAAGATGGCCGCCTTAACTTTGAACAGTGTTTTTTAGACAGGTTTGACTGTACTAACTTGTGATCTGTTTTTGTGGGAACGAATCTCTTTTGAAAGGTTACGATTCGGGTACATGTACATTTGAAATTTTCAGACATAGACTGTACATGTACATCTTTACATTTCCTAGGAATGGATGGCTAGCTTGATGACAGTTGTCAATGCACAGACTCCAACAAATCTAACACAGATCACACTTCCTTTCAACCCCAAAACATTCTTGTCATAATTTCCCCTTATTCCCATAGCGACCTGACTCTCATGCCCCTGACTTCAAACAATTATTTCATTTTTATGTATATCTCAATAAATTAACCTCTTAAAGATGCCAGGCTTTTACTGCTCGATCTGGGGCAGATTTCACCTGTTTGACTGATAATTGGACACTTGATAAACAGTATGAAATATGGTAGACGCAGAGTAGTGGCAAAACGAAGTATTGGCTAGCAGCAATAATTTTGAACAGAAAATGCTCTGCAACTCTTCGTGGAGGGACTGTTCTTCATGCCTCACACAGATATCATTTTACAGGTAAACCACAAGATCAACTCTACCCTACTGTATGAAATGTATATCTCAAGGTGAAATTGGGTCTGAAATGGGACAGCACATCTTTAAAGACATGATTTTAAACCAATGTCCCTGTTGGGATTTCAACAAAGTCAGCCAGTCTCACCACAGCTATTTGTAGGAGGCTATTAATGAAATTAAGTTTCTGAAATGCAAAACCTGGCAATTTTAGTGCAGTCCCACAGTGGTATATCCCACTCTCAAGTATCCATAAATGTGTCAATGGTCCATCAGAAAGCATTCCATTAAGCAGTGGACAATGGCTCCCCCGTGGAGGACTTGGAAAATTCTGTTTTGCAAAGTTAGGGTTTGTTTGTTTTGACTTCTCAGGATTCTTGTCAATATGCTGTGCCTATTCTGCCCTTATGTCTTTCCAAGGTCAACTGCTCGTTGCCATAGCAACTGATTCAGGCTATCCAATACACAAAACCAACTAATATTTCAGAGTGTACTGTTATCCCATTAAGCATTCTGCATTTTATGGCGTAGGAAACAAACAAAATTGCACAACTCATTCTGCCTACACCTTGTTGCAAAGCAGCCTACCATTTGTACTCCTTTAGTTTTTAAGTTTAAATGGTGAAATTTTACGATTAAATATGGGGTATTTTGTACTAGCCAATAACATTTCAAACAGATCAAATCTAGACTTCCCCTCCCCCCAAAAAATAGTCCTTTAGCACTTTGATCGCCAGCCCGTAATTTTACAATTACCACCCACCACCTCTAGTCTTGTTAGTCAATTTTACCTAAACATTAAATGTCCATAGATTCTTGAGAATGAGTACATACATAGATGTAAATCATTCAGTTACAGAATAAAGATAAAGTATTTAGCTTTACATTCATACAAGACAGAGATTTCCATCTTTAGCGGTTAAAGTGTTAATAAAGCTTTTTTTTTTTCATTCATTTTAAATAAAAAATATGCACAGAATAAATAGCCCTGGTACTTGTATTATGCATACAAACAATCAACAGAAAGTTATACTGTAAATATAAACCTATTTAGACTAGAGTGGCTTACTTGGACTACATCATACTTCAGGCAGTAGAACAGTCAAAAGCAATGCCACGCCCATTTGCAAAGAGATGCGATCATACCACCTTTGACCTTACCCATGTTACAACATAACTACCGGTAGGCCCCGCCCTAGTTGTATTATTCGTTTCGCCGTTTCCAAATAATTAAATTTGCTCTGGTGCTTTTTATAACTGTGAATTATTTTGTAGTGTCATTTACTTTGTTAATATCATTGATATGATTAGCTTGACAGCTGGCCAAACCGTGGCCATGCATGTCTGGCCAGACTGACAATAAATTAATAATTTTTTGTACATCGCACACACCAGCTTGACAGTCAATGTGCACCGACAATGGTTGCCAGTGCCAGCGGCAGTGCTGTAATACCGCTACTGTGACTTGTTTTTACTCCATGGATATAGTCATTATTGGGATTATTGGAGGGGAGAAAATGGCTCAATGCTTTGTCGTGATCGCAGTAACGACGTAAAGTAGTAATAATTAAATGGACTGAGTGACGGGCTAAACGTACCTGCAGAATCTGCAATCAAACCACCAACAATTGCCCCAATTGCCCGGCTTGTAACTGAACTCATTTTCGCAGGAAGATACGTGAAAATAAACCAGAAATTCCTTGTTTTACAAGACGTACGTACGAATGTCTAGATGATGAGTCTAGTCGAATAGTACAGTCTGGCGCGATTGTCGTGCACGAATATGTACGTGTGACAGCGCCACCATTTAGCGCTGAATGAACAATTGAGGGCGCTGTATGTAATGGGCGTTATTCAAAAATATTACGCCCTCGTACGTACGTACGTCGCGGCGACTATAGCTAGCGAGCTTTAGCTAGCTCGAGGTACCGTACCGGTGCGATCGATCCGATCCGATCCGATCATGATCCGGTAGACATTGCGGTTTTTATTGTTGAACCATGCCGAAACTGACTGAAACTGAAAGAGACGATTAATGCCCCTTGCATAAATTCTGCGCAATTGTTTGAGGCACGGTTGAAAACATCCGACATTCGCTCGGAAAGTCTCAGCTGTGAATGCAATCCATCCAACACGGTACGAAATGGTTTGACGCCGGCACAACCAGAGTAGACATCTAATGATCCAAATCGAAGTACTTACTGATCTAAACGGGAACGGTGCAGACGGCAGGCCAGTGAGGCCACTACTCCACTTTATATAGGTTGGTAAGTTGTTCGTAAATCAATATCGCTAAGAAGACATTTGGGTATTTTCTATTTGACACAGTAAAGCACTCCCTAAGTAAAAATAAATAAGTCGATTTATATGTTTTGAATGTGGACTGTCAGTTGTCTGTATTGGGTACATTTATAGATTCCCCTAGAAATTGCCTTTTTTTCCTTTTGTGGTCTCGCTATGCAGATTCCCAACCGACGAAAGTACATTGTGTTGTTTAGCCATGTCACTAACTTAAGTTTAATATTATTTTACCTTATTGGGCTATTAAACTCCAGAATACCCATTCATTCGCCATTTTATTAGCCTACAATAATTAAAGGGACGTGGTGGACTGGTATTCTGGAGTTGCTCCCATGGTTGATTTAGGATGTTATACGTACAGGTAGCGGTAAGATATGTTTTGACGTGAGCCCTCTTGTGACTTCTTGGCATTTTTCCGTTTATTTTTGTGACGCTAGTTGAAAACTAGGTGCTCCATACATTCTAGTACGTAGTAAATTGCGGGAGTGAAATGTCTGCTGAGATTCTCAATCTTCTGCTGGATATGATGATCGCAGTATCCTACCTATAATACATTTGTTGTTTCTTGTTAGCTTAGCGCCTGCATGTGATTTCATTTCCGCACCATCAAATATTCATTAGTCATCAAATTACAGCACTTCTGTAAGTTGGTCGGACCCTGGACCAGATACAGTGCAGATGGCGGCAGTGATGGGTGATAGATCACGCTACAAGGACTGGCCTAGACCTATAGTGTGACAAACCTCTCTGATCCACTGTTTTAGTCATTTCTATCGCATGCATTATGTGTAACAGAGAATAGTAGTTTAATAAACAGCCGGTCAATGGATCACTCCACGGAGGATGTATCTTGTTTAAATATCAGTCTTCAAGTAAGCTACTGACTAATCTTGACCAATCTTTAGCCCAATGTGTTGGTCTAAGTTGTGGTTAAAACTCCCTGGATGATTCACATAACCTAGTACTGACATAGCTAGTTATACAATCTTCTAGAGCAGAAAGACTTGGCTAGCAAATGAAACCCCTTGTGGGTCTTGGTGGGGCCTGGTCAATGTGTGATCCTTGGTCAGTGATTCCCCCTGGATCCCAAAGCTATTCACACACACACAAACACATTTTGTTTCAACCACAAAAACCTTGTTTGGCTGTTCAGTCAAATTTTCACAAGATCCTAAGCATATTTTCCTTTGCCACATGTTATGCAGCGGTACCCGCATTGTTGTGAAGTAGCACATTTAAAGGTTTTAAAACTCAGCAGGGATTCCCTTTGAGATAAAACCCACACCAAGAATCCTTCCGTTGTTCGGATGAGGGTGTAACGTTACAACACGTCCAGCTGTAACTGCTAAAATTAAAACCTCTAGTGTGTTTGCCGTTGCAAGATATTTATTGTACTCTTAAAACCCCAGTTGTATTCTCATGACAAAGCTGGTTCTCACACAGCCTTATGCTTAAAGCGATTTGGTAGAGAAAGGGTAAGATGCCTGCCTTGAGGTTTGTAATATTCTTGAGATATCCTTCCGACATTAAACATAGAAAGTACTGAAAGTAAAACAAACGAACACTTTGACAATTTATTGTGCCGTGGTACTGTGCAGCACGCAAATTATACATTCTGCTTAGTTACTTAGTTGCCATGGAACTGACGTCAACTCATTTCCTAATTTTCCATGGTTAATCTTTGTACGTTTCCCCTCTGGTAACGAACAGGGACATATTGAAATTGACAAGTAGTAGGGCCCGAGGCTCTAGGAGGAAATTAACGTTGACAATTTACATCCCAACTTAGTGAAGTTCTTAGTTTCGTAATTATACGGCTGCGGGGCGAGAAAGGCCAGATTAATAAACAAAAATCTTCAAACTTTAAGATTGAGCTAATCAGACTTTGAGATTCATCTTAAAGGCACTTCTTCAATTCAATTGTGCTAAACAGTAAATAAGTTTAGTGTATTTTCTGTTTAATTACGTATACGAAATTTGCCGAGCTGGGAATTCATGTTTGCACAGGCGCATTATTAATTATAAACTGACTTAGTAACGGTACTTGTTATTTTTTCCATAAAATTTCAAAAATTTGTTTTATCCCTTTTTAAGAAATGTAGAGATTTTTCATTGGAAAGAACACTTTGCAAATAGCATACGCTCAAATAACGATCACGTCCCAACCCTGTTGAATGATTTGTAACATTCCGAAGATCTTATTGTTAGGGGCAACAGACCTGGTACGCTCACACCATCAGTAAGAGATGAAATTCTGAGTTTTCTGATGATAAATCTTCCAGAGCTGGGGGGAAGCTTGGATGTAATTAAACACCCCACTTTATAATGTAAATAAACACTCAACACAGACTGCCAAATCACCCATTAGGTGTGTGCAAACACAATGGTCATCTATTACCAAAGCTTACACTGTTCTGACACATGTACCAGTACAGTATGTAAACTACATGTACTGGCGTATTTGTGAGCTCTGCAAAAATAAATCACATCTTTGAGTTATTTGCTAGTACATGTACCGTACATATATATATTATAATTTATCAAAGGATTTACACACATTATAACCAAGCACATGTACATGTACATGTATAATAAGGTTACTAACAGGGTGAACCTGATATAAAGGGTTCCAGAAAATTCAAGTTGCTTTGACTGGGAGTTGAATTGCTCTTGCCATTAAGCTACCGAGGTTCCCTGGATGTTTCTGATTATTGGACACACTAACCTAACAAATTATCAATTCAACCTTTGAAATTATGCCTCGGGGTGAAACCGGATCGTTGCTTTTTGACACAATGATCCAAGAAATAAACTTGTTACAAGCTCATAATTATACTAGTAATGTAAATTGTAATCAAACTGGTTAATAATGACAACGGCCCCGATATACTCCAAGCTTAGTGACCGGACCTAGACCAACTCGACAACCTTAAAAAAATAAAAACAAATAAAAAAAAATAAAAATAAAAGGAAGTTGCAAAAAAACCAAACCCTTCTTACAACACTTTTCTTGTGATAAATAAATAATATTGGTTCTGCCTAATATCATTGTACATTGATTGATGTGAGTGAATAAAGTAACTGACTCACATAAAGTGAGATAAAGTAGAAAGAAAATTCAGAGCTACCTTGCAAGAGAAGCTCTTTCAATGCCCAGCAAATATTGATAGGGTTATATGCCCTGGATGGATCAGTGGTGTACAGTAAGGAAATCAAATCTCTCAATCATTGATGTGCACATGTACAGCCTGTACAGGTCCAGGGATGAAAGTCTGACATCTGGTTAGCAGATGACCGATGAAACTGGCTTTACTACTCTGTGATCCGCAGTATATAGGTCAACGTAATGAGGATATATCGTCCTGTCCACCTTTAGGATGACTGATGGTACAATCTGATGGATGTGTTCCAAGTGTTCCTTAGTTGTTTAACATTACTGCACTCTAAAAAGTGCACGAAAGGTCCATGTAAATTTGCAGCCATTGAAGGTCAAGGGTCAACAACCATGATCGAAACCTTTGACTGTCATTTTATTCTTGTTTTCAGTTTTGGATTTAATGATGAATACATCTGTGTCACAACAAAATGTACCATTCAATTTCACCCCCCCCCCCTCCCCCTACTTACATCTATGCCAAATCTCTTCCTTATCCTCTGGTGGTGAACCTTCCTAACATTTACACCACAGCTGTATCCTATCAAACAATTTGCTGTCGTCGAGTCTTCTTCTAGCCTGAGCCTAATGTCGTTATTATAACAGGATGAAAGATAATATACACTGACGTCAATGTAGGAGAGTAGAAAACCAGAGAGGAGGACCAAGCTAGAGAAATGATTTGATTTTAAACGAAGGGTGCTCTACCTTTAATGGACCCAACCAGCTCACACTGTACAAAGACATGTTGATGTAGTACAGCCTGAACTCTTGGATAATACAAACAGATAATGCGATTCGTTGCAATAAATACATTTTTAATCACGCAATAATGAATGCACAATTCTCATCATAGGTATGTCTCAGGTTTGACTCTCTAAGCTACAGTGAATGTTCATTAGGATTTTGACGCCAGGCTGACATTGTTTCGAGTCCTGTAACACTATTGCGCACATGGAATCTTTCTGAGCAGTCCTTCGGCGCCTTCAAGTCATCATCTATATATCATCTGATATGGTAATTGCTGGTCTAGTTTCTAAATTTACTCCTTGTGGATATGTTGGTATCCTCTTCCTCAAGATAGCCACTGGTATTCCAGATACGTGTGTGTCTTCAGTAGGCCTCCACAGAGATACACAGTTTGGTATTCGTTGTCAATCGCTACAGGTTTTTGACTTCGGGGGGGGAGGGGAGGGGGGTGCCCTAAGACTGTGACTGTGAGGTGAGATTAGTGAAGAGGCAGGGATGAGGAGTCTAGACTCACGGAATGCCAAGATTGTGGGTCTGTTTATTGCACTGTGTGTTCGTTGCAGCATGGTTTAGACACGGATGTGTATAAATGTTTCTCTTCTAATTGCAAGCAATGTTGACTTGTGATGTTTACATCGAACCGTAACATTGCTCGCAATTTGCTCTCTGAGCCTTTATATAATATAAAAATCGACAAAAGTCATGGAATTATTGGGGTTCCAGTGCCCCTCCACCCTTACCCCCCACCGGAGGAAAAACACCCCTGCTTCCACCACGTATGGAGCATTGGTATAACCCAATAACCCATTTAAAATGGAACATGTATGCATGATGCAAGAATGTACCTTAAACAAAGAAGTATTCGGGTTATTGTAACACACAGATGTACGTGCATGTTTTTATTGTTCGTGGTGTAATGTCATAGTGTATATTGTCGCAGCGTACGTGTAGTGTCAAATGTGTGCATGTGACTCAAGAGTGCAGTGAATGTTAGTCTACCAGGTTGAAGCCAAATGGTTACGCAGTAGTGTCTTTTATTTTACATGAATTCAATGTACCACACGTCTAGTTTTCTTTGTTATGCAAATGAGTGTGCAGCTTGGGTATATATGTCCGGTGGCGTTCATGTATAAATACTCTTTCAAGTTTCATTTACTATCATGCCTATTTGCTTAGTATGACCAGCTGTTGACTGAGAATTCTGAGAATTGGTTCAATATTTATTATATTAACTTCTACATGTATTGTGTTATACAAGTAGTGCAAATTGTGCAAATACCTGTAAGCTAAAATGTGGACAAGAATCCCATGTAGGGTCAGACAGAGGTGACTGGTATTTTTTAGCACGCTTCGTAAGGCATGTTGATACACGTTCTTGTGATCTACTTGTTGTAGCCACCGTAAAAAAATATCCATGCAAAATCGCACCCATACTGTTGGTGTGCCATGTGAAGGCACACAAACCTGTTCTTTAACAGTGCTACATGTAAACGCCCTCTATCATCACTGATGTTAACTACGTCAAACTAGGTCAATGTTTGAGGTGGTATTGGGGCTAGGGGGGGTTTTGAATTATAAGAGGTTACACATTGACATTTCTTGTGTTTTTCTTCGGAATTGCCGACCTACACACACAGAGTGAGAGCCTTAACTGGTTCATCCATCTGTCTCTCTCGCTCCACTAAGATCCATGAATACACTCACTTGCATAACCATCAGGAAGTCGCACAAATTGAATTTGGCAGAGAGAATGAAAGAACAATTGTTTATGAAATGATATATCGTCCTATATTCCGGGTACAACCCCTTTGTGGTTGCCACATTGTTCCCCCCATTGATGATGTTAAGTCACCATGAGTGGCTCGGTAGTCTGGTGGTGACGACACATCCGATTTCCCTTTATTCGCTTATTGAACATTACACGTCGCTTCGCTGATCGGCATAAATTCACCGCAGTTTTCGGGTCTCTCATGTAACAGCGGTTCTCTAAAACGGTTTAGAGTAAAGATTTTGCAGTATTCCAACAGTAACATGTATTTATCAGATTCAGCAACTGCTGAGAAACTCTAACCTCAGTGAATCATGGGTGTGCAAGGTTGGGTGGAACCTAATCGTGTGAAACTGCCATGACTTGTACGCAGAATGACAAAATCAATATATAACCCGATTCGCATTGCAAAATGTTCGTACGTGGACTTACAAAGGCTCTGAACAAAAGCAGTATCACACCGCATTTTTGCCATACCGGAAACCCCAGTATGTTGCGAAATTGCTAATCAACACATTTTTAATGAGGTTTCAATTGCGCATAAAAAACATTTCCATACTCAAGCTAGCAACTTATAACATCATGAAAACAATTGGTACTAGCCGTACACAAATTAGTGATATACGCTGTTATTTCACTTCTCACGAACATTGGGTTGCAGTCAAGTGTGTGATATATTAATAGACAATCTGCCATATAAAACCTTGGGTTTAGGATCATTTTGATCAATGACTGGTGAAGAATATATCCATTACCCAAGTACTATTACAGGGGTTGTCCGATTGTTTCTAACTGAAGGCCACTTCACGTGTCACTCACTATCAGCCAGATTGGTATATCAAAGTCTTAGACAGCTACCTTCCAGGCCACCATCTTATCTAAATAAATATTGAATAAAGAGCTTTCGGCTGGCTGGTTTTTATGGCCTCAATGTCAGCTTGTGGGGGTGCATGGGGGTAGAATGTCCCTGTGTTGAGGCTAAGGAGCGGTACTACTACTACAGTATGTACATGTACATGTAGCTACTTTATGTTGCCTCAACAAAATATCCTTATAAGTGTACATTTACACTGGAACAACAAACAAATATAAATATGTGAAGGATTCAGGCTTGTAAGTACAGTTGTGTTTTGCGATGAATGAAAGTGAAGCTTGTAAGCTAAGTTCTAATGCAGCAATGAGTTACAAACAGTGTGAACAAACACATTCATCCATGGATAGTTAATAGAATATTTTCTTGTTAAACTTAATTAATGCTGCTAGTGAATAATTCATTTTGACAAGAAGAAAATGGATTTTGAAGTTAATAATAGCAAGGGGCGAACCTACCAAATTGTGAATTTTGTGAGCGTTGGTTGGTCTAATATCGGATGGTACATATTCAGCCTCCTTAGGCCACACAAATGAGGTCTAAACAGGGATACAAAGGCCAACCATTCACAATGAGGTGAACACAAATGCATAATTCATCTGGACAGGAAGTTGATGGATTGGGGATAACCCACAAACCGTCTGGAGTCTTTGTAGTCCAAACTCTTTACTGATTGATGGGTTGGCAAGGTGGGGTAAGATCTGGTACATACCATTACAGGAATACCAGGAATGCTGAGGTTTTGTAGACATAAATATTTTGGGTGTGTTTGTTTCGCAAGTTTAAATGACTACACCTTTTCTGAGATACTAGGTATTTTTTATTTTCAAATTTCAAATAAAAAATTTACCGGTATATCAAACGACTACAGTAAGCTTTGGAATTTTAATTTCAGGAATAATCTATGACTTGTAATATGTACCTTACAAAAAAGTAAAATTCCGGATATCTTGCTTGAAAGCACCCTTTTTCCGCTTTGCATAGAAAATGTTCATGCATGACTTCTTGTATGCAGTAGGAATTTCTGATCAGCATGGCGATTGTCATGTATAATAGATGCATTCCGATATTTATTGTTGAAATTACAGTCCACATTGCGTAACTCTCATGCATGATTTCTCATGTAAACGTTCCCATGCATTGGTAATTGTGGGTATGCAACCAACGTGCATAGGTACGGGTTGTCACAATTTGACAAATTGTAGTGAATTATTGTAAATATTATTATTTTCCCCCAAAAAAAGGGAAATCCAGAAGTTAACCTTATTTAATTTACACTATATGTACATGTACGTACAAAGTGGCAGTTGTTTTGAAAACAAAGCATGACAACCAAATAAACGAATAAACCATGGAGCTAACTTCCATGGTTATAGTATACCTACATTCCCTCCCAAATTTCTATCTATTCCCTTTTCCCATCCCTCTTAAAACTTCTACCTATTCCCCTATCCTTTCCGTCCCATAATTTTAACCTATTTCCCTCTCCCTTCCGTCCCATAATTTAAACCTATTCCTCTCTCCCTTCCCTCCAAAAACTTCTACCTAATTCCCCTCTCCCTTTCCGCCCCTTAATTTCGTGGCTGTTATTATCATAATTGACTCTCCTGCTAACTGACCCGATTCCAAGCGATCAGGGTCTGACCCCTAGATGACACAGGCAGACTATTGGGAGTACCAGACTGTGTCAATTAGGGAGTTGGAACGAGAGTCGGTCCGCCACGTAATTAGCTAGTTGCTGCTGATGAGGTTTCCTCACTGTAGTATCATACATGTATGGTGTGTTCATGTGAGAAAGCAAACTTCTAACTAGAGTTGTAGCTCGGTGGGGATTCCCTCCTGAGATAAAACACACCCCCCCCCCCAAAAAAAAGCTTACGATTCGTGTCAGAGTGTACAGTTGCAACTTGTCAAGTTGCAACTTTTAAATTGTTCGTTGTGCAACGGGCTAGAGGCACATGTGTGCTTAATGGTTAGGACTGGAATTATTTTTCTTGTACATTGAAGAGCACAATTGCATTCTAATAACAGAGCTGTGGAGTTTGATTATAATGTACATGTAGCTTACATAGTGCTGGCTTTCATACATGTATGCTCGCCCCTCTTCACAAACAGTAATTTATTGGCACCTATCAAT
>JAVCKS010029593.1:0-12500 GCA_032273685.1 Pteraster tesselatus | reverse complement strand
TATAAAATTTGTCCATTGGTTTCATTGTAATCTTACAGATTGTCTATACTTGCATCGATCAAAAGTACTATTCTAGAAAGAAGAAAAAAACGGTAAAGTAATATTCCATTCACACGAACCATTTACATGTGCATGATAGCTGGTGACCAATCAGATGTATACCAGTTATCCCACATTAGGACACTGGTTAAAAAAAAAAAAAATTGTACTCCCAACTTTAGTGGATTGACCAATAATCCTAATCAGGACTTAATTTTTCACTGCAAATTTAATACTGTATTCAAATTGGTGACCTTTGACCTTTACGCAGTGTGAATAAATTATGTAAACAAAAAACAGCCCCTTTGCTATCTTCACAAACAAATCAATAAATTAAGTACTTGAAAGCTATACGTATCTTTGGTACTGCTTTGGGAACCCAATTGAATTGATCCAAAAATAAGAAGATAATTTTTACAAAACCGTAATAAATAAAACCAACATTAATGTTCAGTGGTTGACTTAACATCACCCCATTTCAACACAACCTACATGTATGTATAAACACTCTGAAACAATGTCCCCCATTGAGGGCGCTCTTCCCTAGATATTCAGACTCCTACTCCTGTGCACATGTTGTCCATGAATTCAGGTGAGCTCTAATCCTTTATTCAGCTAAGATTCGATATTTGTCCTAGATTAAGTCCCACAAACTATACAATACAGGGCCACTCAATAATTCACCTCAGTCAAAACTAGTCTTGGTCAAGACTGTGTGAAGACAGCAGTTGCATCCACAGAACTGTCTTTCCCTATTCAAATAAAATTCCTTTTAACCTAAGATTGTGAGCACATGCAGTCTTGAGAAAGACTAGTTATACAAAGTGGCTCTGTATTCTAGTAGGCTTATCCCTAATAGTACCAGAACTTGTTTGGTTTAGAAATGAAAGAAATGAAAACGATAAAGTGAATGGTTCAATCATGGAGGTAGAAATAGACCATGCCTCCATCCATAGTTTAAATTGAGACATTTTTAGCATTTCAAATTTGTAGGTCTTTACTGACATATTCAGATGTGTACAGTCGTAATAAGTAAAATGTTAATGTTCTCTTCATTTGAGCTTTCTACATTATGGCTTTAGAGATACGACACTTTACAAATTACGAAGTAGACCTATACACGATCTATAAACAAAAAACTCATGTTTTACTCAAGGTACCACACTGTAGACGTTGCTATAATGTATGAACTACTGTTTTTATAAATTTCTAACGTGTCATATACATCCAGGGAATGATATGCAAATATATGCAGATTTTATGCTAATCTTTAACAATTTATACTAATTCGGTCAGTACATTTGAGAAAATACAAAAATAAATGCAACATAATTTAAGGAAGACAACTCAAATATTAAGTTAAAGAAAAATAAAACCTCTTAAATTTAAATTAGTACTATCAGTTTGTCTGTGTGTTGAAGTCAACGTACAATTACCATACTTGTGTGTAACGATTCTTGTGACATTTTATGTCCTATTGGCCAAGGCGTTTTCAAATTTTAAAGGCATTGTACACACAGTCTTAGATGAAAACCCAGGGGGGATATACATGTACATAAAATTTGACTTTTGGTTGCTGCGGAGTCACAAAATGGCTATTACGTGTGACACTACCATGTACATGATACACTCTACAAGTACAAGCTTCGTTCGCAATGCAGAGGGATTAAAGAGCAGATGGTACCCCCTAAGGTTTTTGTAAGCCAATGCACTATTCGGTTTTGGACTTAGAGATCAGTGGATTAATAATGCATGTAGATTAAAGTTAGCCCGCACTGCAAATTACTGACTACTACGGGTACATGTAGGTGATGTACATGTGTAGATGTACACAGTTTACAGGACTAAGTTTGTAAGCAGAAATATCTTATTCTGTCCGTGAATGCTGTGCCCGTTTGTTATAATTACGGCTTTCGGGGTAAACCAGGTCCAAGATGTATATTTTGTAACTTCCAAAGAAACACTTTGATAACACCATTGTGTAATGCAGAACCCCTCGTAAGCTAAGCTTTAAGGTGACGTTCAAAGTCAATTGTGCGAGTGATATCTTCCATAATGATAAGCTGAAAACAAACATTGCTAAATTTCACGGTTACGTTGTGCGTACGTACAACATGAAAACGACGCACAGGGCAGAACCTATTGATAAGTGATAATAACGTTAACGTACCTAGATAATGGACACACATTGTACTGTGGGTTTTCTGGTACATGTAGCATGATAAGTTGGCCATTGTCCAGGGACCTTTCTGAAGTAAAATTCAAATTATATGGAAGGTTGAAACTTGAAATCGGGCAATAAGGATATTTCAATTTTTTGGTGGGTCAAAGAGATGTCCTAGTTGTTTAGCTTGCTTTTAATAGCTTAAAATAAAAAAACAAAAATCACATTTTGGATCGATAAAAATAAATCCTTGTGAATTACACAAGACAGGGCAGGAATTTTTTTTTTTTAAATGATAAATAAATGTTAGCCCTTGGAAGTTGAAAAGTTCTAAAATGCGAACAAACCTGATCATGTTAAAATGTATTTTTGTGAACGGAAAAGTAGATTTGTGGTTTGTTTTCTCGTTATCATTTTAAAGCTAGTAACCGCAGTGACCCCACCAAAGCATCAATTCAACAATTATCATACACCGACCGCATTCACGGATCAATAAAAACCCATGCGTACATCACTAACATGTGTCTGCACCTGTCCGCCATGTTGGATTTAGTTCACGAAACCACTGTTGCCATAGCAACGGCTGACGTACCTGTCATCGACGTTGATTTATAATAACTCACGCACACATGCAGTTCAGACAACCTAGTCGGGATTTCACATTATTACTGCATGACAAGTACGGGTGTTAAGTTTTAGTACACTCATTTACCTATTAACATGCATGGATTGAAAACCATCTGTTAATACGGGTTACAATCTTACGTGTGTACTGTTTTGGCATTGCAAATATACAAGCATATTTTTGTTTTTTTTTATTTTACAAGATTAATGCACTTCAAACCAACACGGAATATTTTATTTTTTATTTTTTTAATAAAGAGCCGTGCCCCCAAAAAACAGACATTAAATTGGTCAATGTCTTTTTACACATTGTAAGATAAACACAATCTGAAGCGAGAAGCAATCTATGTATTGGCTTTTAAGGCATCCAATTGGCCAAGACACACACACACACACACGTTATGTACACAAACACTGCACACTGTGTAGTAGCGTGCGCAATATGTAATTGTACGCATATATACACACGTATACATTTTACCGGTAGTACTATAACATGCACAGTACTTATTTTTATGAAAACTCATAGGTGAATTAAAATAAATAAAGATTTTATGAGCAAAGACTATAACAGTTGGAATAGATTGACTCGTTCAAAGAAAAAAACAAAAAACATACATGTAGGCAGTGCAATTTTTAGTGATTGATTGTACATGTATGTCACATAATTAGTCCTCCAATCAAATGGCAAGGATTTACTTTGATGACATATGTTTACAATGTAACATGGACATATATGTCTTGAACAAAAGATCACACATTTTTCTTAAAACATGGATTCGGAGACCCATATATGCCTTATTTTCCAGACACATCATAATCTCAATTTTAAAACGGCCAGCACAATTTATAGTACCGCATAAACACATAATATAACTATTACAAAAAAGAAAATCAACAAAAGCCTTGTCATTGCACTAGTTTTAATATTATTACTTAACTTTTATCGTATTTCAGGCGTGCATAATATTAGAAGAAAAACAAAAATCAATAAGAATACTTTTAACTTTTTTAAAGCAACACTGATCCATATCGTTGATAGGAAATTTGTGCGAAAAACACTGCTGTTTATATTGTGAAATTATATTCCTAGCTAGGCCGCTAATGTTTACATCTTAGCTGTGCGTAATTAAACATTTCCCAGTTTTACTTATCAAAACGTGCAACGAGTTAATCATGGAATAATATTGACACATAATTTACAACTAACGCTAGTGTAATGTCTATATTGTTTTATTCGTTGTTTATAGGAAAAGTAATCATTTCATGTATGTAATGTTTTTTCTGAAATATTTTATACATACTGTGTTATGGTGAGAGAGTTCTACAAAGCAACCCCTCAATTAATCTACTCTGACCACTAGTGACCAGCCATACAAAGTCGAGACGGGCAGCCTAATGATGCCAGGTGTATTGCCCGTTTACAGGCCCTCTCAGAAATCTCTGATCTTGCTTAATAAATAAGAAATAATTTAGAAATATCTTTTAATTTGAATGTACATTGTGTAGTACTGCATTAGGAACCAAAACAATTGTTTTTTTTAGATTCAGTGTAGAGATTTTGTATCCCCCCCCCCCCCCCACTCCTCAAGGTGACAGAAAATGTGTACGTGATCATTTGACTCAAAGAAATTACTTACGACCCATCTGGTACAGTTTCTTACTGGACCAACAATCGGTACCCCTCGGCAGGCCAATGTACGTCTTGGCAGTCACGCAGCCGTGGTAAGTTAGAGCCCTGGGCATGGGACCAAGCACCGTCCAGTCATTGGTCAGAGGGTCGTACTGCTCCACGCTGTTGGTCGCTATGGTCAGGGCGTCCTCCACACCCACCGTCCACTGCCCGCCCGTTACGTCGATCTTACGGTTGGTGACCGTGGCCGAGTACAGCTCCCTGGCATGGGCCTCGGCGTGCTGCATCTCCCCTATCATCTTGGTGTCCCCTCGGTTGGGATTGTACACCTGGACCACGTACTCCTCCTTCCCACCCACCAGATAGATCTTGCTCTTGACGGTGGCTCCGAATCGAGGCTCAAACGGGAGGCTGACGTCCCTGATGACGGTCCAGGCGTTCTTGTCCAGGTGGAAGCATTGGACCAGTATGCTGCTGGTCTCATCCAGACCGCCCACGACGTACAACCGACGGCTGTGTGAGGTCACCACGGGGTCGAGGACGCCGTAGGTCATCGCCTCGCTGACCTTCCACTGGTTGGTCTGGCGGGTGTAGCGTTCCACGCTGTTCAGGGGCTCGTTGAACTTGTCCACACGGCCCCCGACGACGTAGATGAGATCCTGCAGCACGCCCACACCGTGGCAGACCCGAGGCCGGTGGACAGGAGCCGCCTCGTTCCACTCGTCGAACAGCGAGTTGTAGCGCCAGACGTTGCCGCACAGCTGCCCCTCCCTAAACCTCCCGCTGATGACGTAGATGTCGTTGTTGAGGGCCACCACCTTGTACTCCGTGTTGCTCCCGGGGAATGGCTCCAGTTGAACCCACTTGCGCTGCACGCTGTTGTAGTAACTAGTGTCCGCGATCCATTGTTGATTCTTGTTCCTGCCGCCGACGACGAACGTCACGTCCGTGAAGGACTTGCGAGGCTTCATCCTGGGGTCGCCTCTTTGCCTGCCCTCTCTGATCAAGGTGTGGACGGCCCTGGCTTCCAGTATCAGCTCCGTGCAACCCTCGGACTCCTTCACCAGCGGATCCTCCGCGATGGCATCCAGGATTTTGGGCGAGGCGTAAGGAAGGCGAACGCTCTTCAAGACAAATCCCATGAGTTCCTTTCGCACGTCCAACTCCGCCTTGGTCCACTTTACGAGAGCCTTGAAAGCCTCCTCTTCGCTGAGAAGGTTGAGATTATCGTCGCCCAGATAGTCCACCAGTTCCTGCGGCGACAAATTCAGGAACTCGTCATAGTTATTGACGTCTCGGAAGTTCTTCAGAGCATACTTAGTCGCGACCTTGTGGAGTACTTCGCAGCTTGGACCGGTGGCCGATCTCTGAATGCTCAGGCAGTTAGACGGATCCAGCATAGTCTTCAAGAACTCGCTGCACTTTCGGACGGCCGACTCATGTCGAAGGCTGCTAGCTAGAACCAACACCTCCTTGGCATTTTCCTCGCAAATCTCAAGCTTTGAGGTGTACGTATAGTTCACGATCACTCTGGCGACCGGAGCGCTGACGCTGTTCAATTTGATGCGACCTCTCTCGTCGGCCTTCCGTAGCAGCTGCTCCATCGCCGAGTCTATGGTTGCCAGGACAACTCGGTGACAGGGAAGCTCTTCGTCGCCGACGCAGAGAATCACATCCACGAACTTCATATCAAATCGTTGGTCATTAATACCGAGGAGTATTTCGTTCACGTGGTAGGGCTGTTCGAACGTGTACTCGGCCGTGAGCTTTGGGGAGTCTCCCGCGAAGCTGTCGTCTTGCTTGTCCATAAATTCCTGGCACGCCTGCTCGGCGGAGTGCAGGTAGAAGCACTGGGTCGCCATTAGGAGTTCCCTGGCGTTCTCGCGACTGATGACGAGTCGGGCGGTGTAGATGTAATCCAGCAGAAGGCTCACGATGTCGGCGCGGATGTTGTTCAGCGTCAGGTCGTGCTTGACGACGATCTCCCCTTCTTCCGTTATCTCGTCGCAGATGTTCAACGCGAAGAAGCGACTGGTTGAGGCCAGGACGACCTTGTGGCAGCGGAAGGCCCTTTCGCCGACAAACACCGTGAAGTCGGTGTACTTGTCGGTGCCACGGAATCGGTTTAGCGTGCACAGGATGTCGGCGGCGTAGTTAGGGTCGTCGACCTCTTTCTGTTCATTGACGGACGAGGTGACGGTCCACGTGCTCCCGTCGGTGTGGATGCTGTCGCCGATGCTGAAGTCGCTTCCGAGTTTGCTCAGACGATAGAAGGCACTGCTCCTCTTGGACAGAGACAGATTAGAGCCTCGGGGAATGCTCGATTCCAGGGTGCTCTGTCCATCCTTGACCTTGCCGTTGGCCGGCGTGCGGATGGCATCCTCTGTAAGTTGCATCTGCATCTCCGTGAAGGGAACGTGGTTCTTCTCCGGGATGGCATGGCCGGAGTAGATGTAGTGTCCCTGCTCGGTGGGCTCACTGACAGGTTTTGATTTGCGACACCGACAACTGTGGCAACAACCCATGATGGATGACCAGTCCTGCCAGGATCATAACAACCAGAAACAAAGAAAAACAGAATTAATAATAAAACACCTTTAGGAGGAGAATTTTCCCCCAGATTCTCTTGAATGTTTGGCATACCAAAATGTTGACACCAGTGTCTGACCCACTATTATCTATCCAATTCTCTCAGCTTCAACTCGGGAAAATAGCCAGGTTTAAGTAGTAACCAGCCAGTATACTACATACATGTACGGCATTACTAGTACATGTACTCAAAATATGTGTGACTGTGTTACACACTTGTGCATGCAGCCAAGTTAATCTATTGTCTATGGATATTTAATGCCTTACCTAGGACCGGGCTATGCACATACATGTACTGTTTATGTTACACATACCAGTACGTGTTCTACTTCTGCTTAAAGGTACGGTAATGTGATGATATACACCAATTCCGACTCATGTACTTTTAAGCATCATGAACACATACTATGTACATAATGTACAGAGTAGAGTCGGAAAACTGTAGAGGAATTTAAACAAAAAACATCCAAATTTATTTGAGTTTACACCGGTTTTAAATATGTTTTTTTACGGTAAAAGAAAAAATTATTTGAAGAAAAAAATATTTTTGAGTTTAAACTGCTAAACCATTGGTCTACTGATTTCCGATCACTGTAATATCAGATATAACCACGTAGATATGTGGTAGGCTCATCTAACCCCCTGCCCTCCGTAAATATCTAATGCTAGACAAGTACAGATATTTATCGCATAATTAATATTCAGTCACTAGTTGGCACCCAAATGTACAAAGTACAGTACCTGTTACGCTGTCCTAACAGGTAGAAAAGTACCAGAATATCTGCTATCTTTCAGTATCTCATCACAATGAGTTCCAGCACTATAACATAGTCCATGCTTCTACTATGTACTTCACCTTATCCACCCATGCTTCATCCCAGGACAAAAACTGAAGGCTGGATGCGACAACAGCTAGTGCATGTAAACATCATGAGTCACATGTGTGCTGCGGTGCGGGCTGCACCACATTGTACACTGTGTCTCACTCATGATGATGATGATGAATATAGTGTATTGTTCACCCCGCGATGTCGCCACATGCAGCCGCAGGGCTATCACGCGGGAGGATGACTTAAGACCGCTGGAGGGTAGGGTAATGTACATATTCAAATGTACATTTATTATCACACTGTACATTTATTAACTACAGTATGATATCATCAACAGATGGCTGTATAATGTACATGTTACTGTGTAGCACTGAATATAAAAAAGGCCCCAGATACGAAATACGTACAAAGTTGATAACGGTGCTAAAGCTTTTAAAATTTCTTCACATTTTTAGGGAATGACTAAATTTCACCGGTTAGCTGGGTATTAGGGTTGTAATGCGTTAGGGTCAGGGTTCCCAACACGTAGTATACAGCTTCAATGCTGGCTTTAGCGACTGGTTCCGGGGAAATAGTGCCTGCCTATTTATTTTGACGAATGTTTTTTTTTTCTCTTTGAGATATATATGTTTCGGCAATCTAGATTTTGTACATGTTTTTGCGTATATATGAAGTAGATATTCCAAGTTGTAAAATGTGTGGTACTAGCTGGACTAGACTCCCCTAACCCCTCCCCACCTCCTTAAATATATTATGCTAGACAAGTACAACAAATATCTGATAATTATCGAATGTTTAATATTCCGTCAATATCTTTTTTTTTTTTTTTTCGTAGTAAAAGAAAAGGGTGCACTTCCATCCGAAAACAAGGGAAGCACGTAAACGCAATGAGGCAGGGTCTATCGAGGCAGTTGTCTTCAAACCCATTGTGAAGTTACAGTATTAACGGATCGCAACGTAAACAGCCTATCGAAATGGATAGTACTTATATAAATAATCAGGACTCCCAGAAGTGGATTATCTAAAACTGAGTACTGCCTGTGACACGCATTGATGAGATGACAAGGATCCGGGCGGGAGTTTTATTACAATGTAGTAGATGGCGACACGAGGTCCACGGTTAAAGATGTACACCGACCGAGAAATAACATTACATGTTGAACTGATAATTTGGTAGGTTTGCCTATGTTAATGAGCTTCACAATAACACCCCTACCCCCCAACAAAAATTCAGATTATTTTCCTGTCAAAATTACTTATTGGCGGTCAACAATAATCCATTTTAAAAGAGAAAATATGACGCAACAATACACGGATGGATTGTTTGTTGTCACACACAATTTAAAAGCTGATACAGTGAGGGCAAACATACCAGTTAACCGATTCATTGATTTCTCAGTGCAAGATTATTTTAAAATCAGACTGTGTATATCTTTAAAGACAGCATTGGGAACCATACAATCGAAACTCTCTTGTATGCTAATTTAAGCAAACCCCTTCACCCCTCAGTCGGTTGAATCTCCAGACAGCAAAGATAAACGCCACTACTGGCGCCACTCCTAGTGATTTGATCACCAGGAGAATGTACTACGATAACAGGTTGGGGCACACTTAGGACAGGTGGGGGTAATTGAGTCAGTGGTCAGTTCGCAATGTGTGTACTTCCACTAAACTTAAGGGTCACTGCTCCACGGACTCAAGCTGGGAGAGCCAATCTGTCTACATCTGGCGGGCTCCATGTTTTCAATTATTCCCCCTAAGCCACGGGGGATGGTAACCTTTTGACCAGGTATACAGTATATCGCTTGTGTTTATAGCTGCACGTACCGTGTTACTAGTATACCATCCAAAAGTTTAGAATACACAAAGTTGTCTTTAGTTTCTGAATGTACATACCACGTATACCAGTGTGTTTAATATACAAACTCAATCAACCTGCAAGGCTTTTAGATGGTATTAAAAACACTCCCACACATACTGGTACATGCAATGATGTCACTTCATCCAAAGGTCAGCCTTGATGCGAGGACAATCAACCTAACAATTGTGGTTGTTGTTGTTGTTGTCATTGATGGTGAGGTCAGGTAGTCTCCATGTTTGCAAGCTATTTACTTAAGGACAATGTTTGTGGCTCAGACTAGGGTGTTTCCAAACGATCGGGGGAGGGGGAGGGGAGGTATTATTAATAATTATTTATTTGCCATCAGATCAAACAACAACCAAAATACAAGTTTTACAGGACATACAGAGAATTATGAATAGAAATAAAAAAGTGAACTAATAAAATCATTCAGGTCCTAAAGTGTGCGTACATGTACAAATGCATTCTTTGCCCAAAAATCAAATCCTGTTTTCACACCTTTAAACCAACTGACGTGTATCTGCCGCTTTCTTAGAACAATCGTGGAAGGGACACTCGCATATAAATCAAGCCCAAATGAAATGGAAAGATTTGACACAAACACTACTACAGTACTTGCAGCAGTGTAGTGTGCCGGGCACACGTGTGGGAATTTGGCGGCGACACGGTGGCTAGAATAGAAGACTCCTAGAGAAGATAACACCCCTTGAGTGATATCGTGTGTCTCTCCGACCCTTGCAGTATATTCGGACTGTGTGTACACAAGTAGCGTCAGACATTTGTTACGTTTCACTCCCTGTTGAATACAGTTGCAGTAATTACAGAGAACTAGTAAACCCTTTCATTATTACCACAGGTGGGACTAGATGGGACATGTACACGTATTGCTTTAATGCATTACAGGTCATACTAGGTTAAGGTAAAAATTATTTCTGGTACATCTAAATTTTAAGATTTTATTTGCACGCGTGTTTAAATGGCTGATATTCAGGTGGTGGTGAAAATGCAAGTTTGCGACAACAATATTTACTTTAGGTGCAATTTTCATTTTTAGTGAAATGAATGTGAATTCCAATGTAAACACTTAGCAAAATTAGCCAAAGTAATTAAATTCAATAGTAGTAACATTAGCAAAAATTAATTTAATTGAATACAGTGTGTGGTAGCTAAACAAGTTATAATTTTACAGCATCCCGATTTAGTTTTTACTTCAGGAGATAAATATCGAGGATGACAGAATCTTACACCAGCCTGGAGCAAACTGTATGCGTAAATCAATCTTATAATGTCTCTCTGGTGGATCCCTGCACATGATGCTGTACGAGAGGCTATTCGCATCATCGCAGCATGGGCGGTAATTAATGCATTCCTAGCCTGCTAGTCATAGCAAGCAGTTTGGTCATAGATCATAGCAGCATCCGTCAGTTCAATTTTCTCATTCTTGTGTTTACATGGACAATGTATAACTGTACACATGTAATACACTAGGTTCCCCCTCCCCCCTCTCCTAAATGGTTTGTTATCACGCACGCAGTTCACGGTACGTGTATACACATCAATATTAGTAGTACCAGCGTTTTCTTGACCAATCAGTCATTACAGCAAGTTATATAAAGATCATACTACTGGTCTGTCATTGAACTTGATTGTCACGTAGAATGCTCACAAGCTATGGGTCCAGATTGTATACATTGTACATGCAGGTTTGCCTAATAATGGTACGCCAGATTTGTCTCCCCCCCCCCCCCTTCCTCCTCCCACTGCACTCCTGCCATTGGTCAGCGGTGAATATGAACCCTAAAAAGGGCCCCCCCCCCACAAAAAATTGAAATAGGATAATGGGACAACAATGAGATGCATGCAATTACAATTACCGTATGTTGGTTTTCATGTTTTTTGGGCATATGTGACTATTTTTTCTCCCCTAACCTGCCAGCTCCCCTTTAAATACAGCACGCATGCATGGACTACGCTGAATACATACATTTATGTACACTGCACTTTAGCAGGAGATTTAATCACTTTGGGGACCTGATTTTCTTTTTGTTGTGCAGATAGTCCCTGGATTGGCATTCACGGCCATATATGGGCTGTCTGATATTCCAGCTATCTCAAATGGCTCAATTTTGCCTACACGTGCATGCAGCAACAACATCAATGAGATACGGTCGGACCCTAACACACGGTCATGCTTGGTATGAAACACCACTCATTAATTTTAATGCACCGTGCACATGGTGCAAGCTCCACGACGAAGAGCACATTATTTTATGTTATTGAAACAAGATGGGCTGAGATTATATTACCCATCAGATACCCACGCAGATATTAAACATCAGATATTATTCAATGTAGGCCTACTGCCTCATGTACATGCACATGTACGTACATGTAGCAGGCCTACCGATAGTACTAATACTTGTAGTACCGTAGTTAAGGTTCCTAGATATGTTTTCTTCAAAACTGTACAATGTCCTCCCAAGCAAAATCATTGTCTGACCAGTCAACTCAATGCCAAGTGAACCAAGTAACCCCCCCCCCCCCTCCAACACAGCCAAGTCATCTTCCCACAGGCCAAGTCATCCGTCATCCCTCTCCCCCCTCCCCTCCCCTCCCTCCTCCCTCCCCTCCGCCCTTCCTTCCCCCTTCCTCCGCCCCTCCCTCCCCCTCCCTCCGCCCCTCCCTCCGCCCCTCCCTCCGCCCTTCCCTCCGCCCCTCCCTCCGCCCTTCCCTCCGCCCCTCCCTCCCTCCCCCTCCCTC
>JAVCKS010029582.1:0-12503 GCA_032273685.1 Pteraster tesselatus | reverse complement strand
TTACCATTTAATATGATTATTGTAGGGTTATTAGACCATTATAAGTGAAATATTCAGCAGATGCGGCACATCCTCTTAAATTCCTCTGATGTTATTGTATTAATTACTAGGTTAGGACTTAATTAATCAATCAGTGGGTGTGAAGTCTCTAACTGGGTTATAATAAGGTTTTATTAGGATGGTGTATTGATACATGTATAAGGGAGGTGGGTCGGGTCATTCAACTTTTCTTTTCGCTCTCACTGTGTCATGGTCGGTGTTGCCCTGACGTGGGTCATTTTATCTGCCCTAAAATCTGTTGATAGGGAGTTATGGAAGATGACTGAGTTGGCCAGAACTTGAGTTTTATTGAAAGAAGTTGAGATTAGCGTGGTACTTTGACTTGTTTTAACCGTGATTGCAGTCTGGGGTTTTATTAATGATAATGAGAGAAGTGCTGTGCGAATGAGAACCAAATAAAACATCAGTAGAACAGTTAGAACTATGTCATCTTGCTCATTCTAACATTAAGAGAATGAACCCTCCCTAACTGCTGGAAGCGATTCCCCGGCAACCCTTCCTGGAACTTCTCACATATCCTTACAATATTATCAGATAATCTAAGTCGGTACCAGTCGCTCCTAGTTTAACCACTCACCAACTGTCTGAAGGGTTCTAAAAAAACTAGAGCCACAATTTATTTCATGTGGGTTCCTTCACGCAACCGCACCACATACACACAAGCTATCCAGTTCCACGCGTTAAGCATGCAACAACAACATAACAATAACCATGGCCAGCCTAAATAATGCAACCAAAGAACAGTTACAGCAGCTGTAGGCATAATACTGAACCATGAAGAAATAAATACAAACAATTGTACCCAAATTAAAGGCAAACCGTAAGTCATGGTTCCAAAATTGTTTTACATTCTTAGAGAGGATTCACCCCTAAACTGCTGGTCATTACACAGCAAATTAGGCATGTACATGTACATGTAAGTTGCAAAGTTGCCTCATTGTAACGTATATGATCTTGTACTTTTGGTTCTTACACCAAAATGTTATTTTTCAGTATAGACGGTCAAAATGCATCATTCCTAAAATTATATCCTCATAAGATGATCAGAAAGAGAGATGTACTTCTACAGAAGCAAACATGCATTGTTCCGTGTAGTATTATTCTGTACATTATCTCGTGATAATACATGCAATGGTAAAACAAGTCTTAAAAACACATTCTTAAAATGGCATTACATGTATCTGGTATTATTTCATACCTGTACTGCATTGTAAATTGGTGATTTTGTTTTCTAACTACTGTAATATTGGTTTTATTTCTTTTGTTCTCTCAGGGAAATGAGGTTTTGTACAGGCAGCATCTAGCCTTTGCACAACCCTAGACATTGAAATAACCCAAACAAAATATCATAAGTTCAGGTGTGTTTGTTACATTCATTTGGCTTATGTATATTCTACTATATTTACAGTATATAAATTATGCGCAAGCATTGCGCCAAGTATACTCCTGATTGGTCCAACATTTAAACCAATCAGCGATCGATCACGGTTCCGGCGGAGAGCGCATTAGCCAATAGTAAAACAGTAAGCTTTATATGCTATGACGATTACACATACTAAAACATGTTGATGAGTAGTTTTGTTTGGCTATGCTATGCCAGGAAAATGTACATGGGCGTGTACGTGAAAACTGATGGATTGTGGGCATGTGACGGTCGATCTACCGATTATACTCTCTATTATATTTTAGATTTAGCTTCTTTACTTATTTTGGAATATTCGGTCATGATTTTGAGATGGTCCCCTAATGTTGTACTACAGTGTGTATGTACCTTTTTATGTCAACTCCAAAATAGAACATGATCCCCTGTATTTCCATGACAACCATATTTCTCTCTGCAGAGCTTAATTGCCCTCCCCCAATTCTTACAAAAATTAGGTTACCACCTGCCCTAATTTACGGCTACACTTAAACTGAAACCAGTACAGGGTATGTGAAGAAAGGTCAGACACAAATTAGAGGGTGTAGCCGGTGGAAAAACTGGAGAAGGGAGAGTGAATCGAGGTGTGTTGGAACGAATCACCATCAGCTATAGGATAATTCAGTGGGCTTAGAATCAGCAGCTCAAAGTATATTCTATAGCCTTCATGTTAACAACGTTCATGTTATCAACACCAGTAGCCTCCTTAGGGAAAGTTAATGACAGAAAAGCCATGCAAATAGCGTAAGTTTGATTATTTTGTTGTATTAAATGTCAAGGATATTTTGGGTGATGAATATTATATAAAGTGTATAAAACAAACTGATTTACTTGAAAACGGAAGTCAACTAGAAATTATAACTTCCAATTAATAAAGTAAATATATGAGGTAATATATACATGTACATGTAGTTCGATGAGTAGTGACATGGGTGTATCAATTCTTCACACACCCCCAGCCCCCCCAGCCCCCCCTTCCCAAGTGTGTATACCACTCAGAAAGCTCTGTTTCAACTGAACTCAAAAATATAATATAGTCAACATTTTCGCAATTTGTGACAGGTTACATACATGTATGTGACCAGCTCTGTAAAAAGGGGTAAAAAGTTATATGCATAGTTAAATTTGCCACATTATTTGGTATAGGTTTGATCCCTGTAGCATTTTTTGTTCTCGAGATATTATTAATATTTACATTTTTCAATTTAACGAAACTGCTTTTAGAAATACAGCCCTTTAAACACAGTAAGTAGAAATAAAGTACCGGTATTAAAAACAAATTCTGAAAAAACTTGCATATTTAGAAGGAAAAAAACAAGGAAACAGAAAATCACATAATTATGTTACCCGTGACCACGAAACCAGGATAAAGTCGCACATTGGGAAATTTGAGATGTTGGTATTTTTCAGTAGAAATATACCTTTGCAATGGTATGTAACACCTAGCGGTTTGACCGTCAGTATGCACAACAGAGCGTGTGAAACACATCAGGTCCACCATGAATTAAAAATGTTAATTACGTGAAAACAGACTTTAAAGAAAGTACACCCAATGATGCAGTACAGAAAAATGTTCATTTAAATAAAACTACCTTTTCTGATTATATTATTGATATTAACTTTAGGATATGCTACAATAGAAGGTTAACATCTGAAATAATGTTAAATTAAAAAATTGATTACCCCTTTCAATTTGACTTTCAATAGCCATACTGAAAAATAGCTTTGGGTGACTTTATCCTGGTTTCGTGGTGACAGGTCACATACATGTACAGGTGTGTATGGAACAATTTTTGCACACTCTTCGCAATAGAATAGCCCCTAATGCGTTATCGCATACCCCTTTTCATAGAGCGGGTTACATATGGGAATCCTGCGTCTAGTCTGGTATATAGACGCCTCTGTGTACAGACCTGGCTTGTATGTGGGTTGCCTCATTGTATCGGATCACATCGCAGTATATATGTATCTTGTACTTAGTCAGGTGATTGTCGGTGATGTTTACCGGTGAGGCTGGTCGTGCCTGCCTCTCCTCTGCTGTTTGCCTATGGTCACCGGCTAAAAGAGTGGACAACAAGACTAACGTGCAGTATATAATCAGGGATGTAAGTGGGTTACCGATCCATTTCCTGAAAATGTGCCGAGCGCTTAGGGGGGGGGGGGGGTTCAAGGGGGCAGCGCGCCCTTGAAGCCATAAATATTGCTTTTTCCATTTAAAATTAATTGCATTTTCATAATTGATACCGGCATTTCTTTCACATGAAAAGAACAGGACCTACCTTATTTGGACCTGTCTTTTCTCATAGAGAGTTGAAGCATTATTCTTCTAGTCTTGCCTTCAACCCTTGCAAAATCGCGCGCGCGCGGCCGGGCCGGTCGGAATCACAGATATAGAATATGTCGGAACGATGTTGATTGTTGTAACAGCGCCCTCTTATTTTTTAAATTTTCTTCCGTAGAACGCAGGACATGATTTCTTTTTTCAACGATGGACACAGGTTTCCAAATCCGGATACGAGGCAATTTCCGGAAATCCAGAATTTTCGGAAAACTGACACCCCTGTATAATCTAACATACCATCATTCCAGACAATATTTTGGGGAAATAGTTTAGTATCCATGCTTGCTCAATTCCCTAGCTAATTAGTTATTTCAACTTTATTATTATCATACACATTTCGTAGCCTGAAAATTAATTTGGTAATTACAAAAAATAAACAGTCAGTATAGCTTTCTTGAAGTCATGGAAACATATTTTGCTAATACAACTTCTTAGAGCAACTTTACATACCTCAATATTTCTATTTAGGTGCTATCAGTATTGACAGAATATGAATTATTGGATAATTATATGATATTTTATACTTGTCTAGCATCAGATATTTGAGGAAGTGGAGAGGATGAGGTTTAGGGTAAGGGAAGTCTACCTACCACACAGGAAGTGTGAAAGTAGATGATAATACTAATATCTATACTTATCCGATATTCGACATTATGACAATATCGCACCTACCAGCATTTTTCTTTGCCTGAATAATCTCCTTGGCCAGTTGTTCAGTTTCAGCCATCCAACCAGACACATCACCAAGAGCAGGGAGTTGGCAGTTGGTACGGACTTGGACTTGACTTCCTACCAGCAAAAAAGAAAATACAATAATTTGCTTTGGCTGTGCCAGAAGGCCATAACATTTAATAGCTAATGTATGCATTCAGTACAACCTATCGTTTCAGTTGGTGTTTTATACACAGAACCACAGTTTTCAGAGCGTACATGTATCTGCTATCAGCTTTGGGGTTTCAGGCTAACATTCATCCTGAATTTAGCCAGCTGTGTCTATCATTATCAAGACACAAAGTGCCTACTTATTATTATTGTGTGTGCGTACAGACATTTTCTACCCTAGCCTATACCGATTTTAATGTTTGATCTGGAATGACCATTTGAATTGGCCTGTCCCAAATTGACCTGACAATCATACTACGAAACGGTTAATTGTTCACCTATGTGTACCCGTACATATATTGCTCATGCGCAGTGCACACACTACCCTGTTGAAAAAAGAATTCCCTCACCATTTCTTTCGTTCATTATGCTTGGCAATAGATGTGCATAATTATGCAGTGGCCACGAAAACCATCAAACCAATTAGCACAAAATAAAACTGCAAAGTACCGGTTCATATACATGTAGTTTACAAAAATAAATAGCATGATATCGGATTTGAAAAGACGTACATGTGCATTACAATAGAAAAAGAAATTACCCAGAATATTAAGTTTACATGCGTAAAAATATCGGGGCTATTGAAAATAATGAAGGTAATTGAGTGTATAGTTGACATGTACATGTACATGTATGTTGCCCACCGCGTGTGTAGGCCTATTTGAAAACTTGAACTCTTTGACTACGGAGTTTATAATGAATACTCTAACTACCAATGAATAATGTTATTTCTAACATGTAGCTAACCACAAGACTGTTATCCTGTTAGATAGTAGGGAGGCAGATTGGTACAAATGTTTTTTGATTGACAACAATATACCGGTAATAAAACCATATAAGGCCAATTAAAAAAAATTACTTGGTGATCATTCTTTTTGGGGGGAAAAGTGAGGAGGGCGAGCATTTTTTGTATTTTTTTTTTTTTATTTGTATCGTCCTGAAAAAGTGGGGGCTTTTCTTTTTTTTTCAACAAAATGGATGAACTAGAAATGTTGTATTTATTTAGTATTGAAATTTGAGACCAATATTCAAACTGTATTGATAAAAAAAGTATGAGTATAGTATAGAGTTGTTCTCCAAACTCTCAAGGAAAATACTGGGTTTGTACGTGTATATGGAATTATATTGTGGGATGCGTGCAATGCCGGCTAGCTGTGGCGGGTGGGTTGACATTTATTCACAAAATAAAAGCGTACGGCGAGCATAAACCCCCTTCCCTCGTGGGCCAAACCTAGCCCGCGAAATTTAAATGGGGTTTGGCATTTCTTTGTTTTTTACGGCGGTTTTTCTAAAAAAAAAATTTTTTAATAAATCGGGGCGGGGCCCGTTTAGAGAGTCGGGCGGGGATGATCACCAATTAATTTTTTTAACTTGGCCTAATTTTGAATTATTGAGTTTATTTCCCCGGTTGTTTTCAGGCAATAAAATACATTCATTGCGGGGAGCCCGGCCTACACATGACATGCAGACAGACCAGTGGGTTACCCACCATACTTAAAGAGCGATATGATGGGGTAGAAGCCACCGGGAGGTTGCTGCATTGGCCTGTGGTAGAAGACGCTGCCGTTCAGGGTACAGTAGACCACCACAGGCTGCTGGGTACGATCACCCAGACTCCTGGCTGGATCAAAGACTACACCGAAGCCAAGGCGGTCACCGCTTGCCAGGTACTGCGGCTGGAATTGCCCTAGTGAGAAAACATCCCACGTTTCAAATGAATATGATGCAATCTGGGAAAACCCTTCACAGAGTGGACAAATTAGATATGCATTTTTTTTTCTTCAAAATTAAAGCTGAAGATGAGCTCTTTCTAGAACTTTTAAAATTTTTTCCTTACGACTGATGGATCCAAAATTATGAGCAATTTTTGTTTGGAATTTTGTGCAAACAAGTTTTGAGAAAATCAGCTTTGAATATGAATATTCCTAAATAATGACTCAAAAATCAACGTATTTTTCTGTACAAATATAAAACATTACTCAAAAATATTGTTGGGGTAATGTTGGATAGTTAAGAGAATACATTTCATGCCAAAAACAAATTTTCGTAACAAAATGGATTTGGAACCATTTTTCAAATTTTCTAAAAATAGCATTTTGCAACATCCAACAGGTTTTCCCTAGATCGCTTAATTTATGTAACCTGTCAGCACAAAACTAAGATCAAGTTGAAGCATTGAGGACATTGAGAAGTTAGCATGTTTAAATTCAGTAAAAAAATACCTTTCTAATGGTATGGAACACTTGGGGTTTGCCATCAGTATACACAACAGAGCGTGTGAAAGACATGAGGCCCACCATAAAGTAAACATTATATTTACGAGCAAAAGTCCTCAAAGAAAATGTACGTTCATTTTTTTAGAACTAGCTTTTCTGATGATAATATAACTTTATTAGGAAATGCTAGAAAATATGTTTAGCCTTTTCCTGCTATTCCATTGGAGATTGACCCCACGCATGTCAGATTCCATAACAACCAGTCAGCACCCATTTACAGGTACAGAGAGAGGCATCATGAGTGTAAAGTGTCTTACCCAAGACGACAACACAGTGATTCAGCAAGCCTTTAACCCCACACCTCTGATGTACGAACAACTAGAAGATCCCCAAAACAACAGTCATACTCGTTGCCTAATTTGCAGAAATCCAATATGTTGCCATCAAATATGACCGTCATTTATTAAGATTGTGATAACTTACTGTCGTGAGATAGTACATCCTTGTATCCTATGCTGTTATTATGACAATAGTAGCGTAGGTCCCTTGTCCCCCGGTCCTTTGTCAATCGTTTGAATGGCTTGATGCCCATGTCATTCGTTAAGCCAACCACTGGGGCTTTGGTAATCTTCTGGGACGGTGTGGACAGGGAGCTGGAATGAACGACCACCTCAAAGTAGCTCCAAGCTAATGTGTAAATGTACAAACATCAATCATAAAAACAGCAAAAATGGAATGTGAACTCTTCCTAAAACCGTGAACTGAATTATAATGCTCTCGTCAATTTAGACACCTCGTGAGAACTGTTAGGACCAATAGTTAAAGTAAACAAATCATGAAAGTCTGAGACTAAAGCAAAGATTGATGTAAACAACTTGACATCCAGTTCATTTTGAAAAATCAAGCATTAATGTTACAATTACAATTGTTACCAATCAAACATTAAAGGAGTACTATTGTTAATAGCTAATATCTTGTATTTATTTGAAAGTATACTATATTTAAAGGCAATTTTAATTGGACATTTTTAACCACTCGCCCAGTAACGATCCCCAGCGATTGTTGTCAATTTTATGGTCGCCGCCATTGAATTTTAGCGGACATGTTCTTTTCTAGATTCAAAATGAGGCTGTGACGTTTCACGGCCCTCTCGTTTTGGTTGTGTCGATGTGTACGAGTTACCGCGTGGGTAAGCTGCATCATGAATGTACGGTCAACCCAGCAGTTCATGACTGGTTTGGTACCTTTGTATTTAATATTATTGGGATGTGAAGTCTGGTTTACAAGGGTGTTTTTAGAAAAGAGACGCAGTGGCCCTGTTTTTCAGATCACCTTTTTAGATTGTTGTTAAGAGAAGTGAATATTACTTGAAATATGCGGCACTGTTTGGCCTTTGGTTGTTCAAACCATTTAGGAAGGGGTCGACAAAGCGCTGAACACCTTCCATTTGCCGTGCAATTGCGTACTTTTCCACGACAAGATCGTGAACTTTACCAGCGATGGACTCACAACTTGGGCACCGAATGGAAGAGTTTTTGGACGTGATGTAAGAGGATGTCTGGCTTTGCTCCAACCATTTTACGCTAGATCAGTTCGGCCTCGGCCGTTAGTGGCCCTCTCGAACCGGGCATTGCCGTAGGGTGGGACTAGGTCTAGGAATATGAGACTCTTCATCGCCCTCGGTTTCAGCAGCAGCACGATTTCGACGACGCTGTTGTAGTTCGGACTCAGGCTCGGACATGTACGGTTCAATTACACCGTAAAATTGAACTCTTCGGAATGGTGGATTGTAAAAATATCTTTGTAGAAATAAATTGTATGTAATAATAAATATCAACACTAGTAAAATGAGTTGAGTTGTGCGTTGTTTTGTATTCAAAACAAGTAAGGGCCGTGATACGTGCCGATTCTCGGAAAATCACGCACAGAATCTCCTGAACAATGGCTGCGCCCATACTTACAAAAAGCAAATGTTGATCAGCGGTGCATTTTTTACTCAGAAAAATTGTACGTTGCCCTAATTACAATTTTTTACAATTTTTTACAATACTAATAGATGATTCGGCAAAACAATAATACAGTTAAGCATACGAAAATATCAACACGAAAATATCAACACTACATGTATGTGCTGTCGTGTGCTGTGTATCCATTGTTCATTGTTCGTCCTATTTCCACACAGGGATATCGTCTGCTGTCTGCGTAAGACGTGAACCGATGCAGTTATCCCATCCGTAACCGTATCCGCACCCCTAGGCATGCTAAGGTTGTGACGGTTTAAACAATTTCAAACCGGTTTGATAATAGGTAAAATACCAAACCAAACCGGTATACCGGATGTTTTATCGATTTTTAGGCGTTGCGTGATTCACAAAATTATACATTTTGCATTCTCAAACAGAATCAAATATCATACCAAAAACATTTCCGTACAAATTTTTCTTAATAAATGTACGATAATCATGTTTGTGTGCCTTTGTTTTGCTTAATCTGCATCGTAAATTTAGTAAATCTAACAGCACGCTCACGGTAAGAAGTGCCATACATGTACATGTACATTATAATTATGTGGCTATCGCAGTTTTTGATTCCAACTTTACGTACTTGATGTACACTGTACATGTACATGTACATGTATAGAGCATGTGCAGCATGTGATCGATCACTCGTCGAACGTTCGACGTTACATTTTCACCGTCTTTTTCGATGATATCTCCATAACTACATGTACGTAACCAATTTTGATCAATTATACTGTTTTGTGATTAGAGATTATCTCTACAGACAACATTCAGTTTGTCAAGATTTCTCAAAATCTACTTTTTTATATTTCACAGTGTTTTCCAGAAGTTACACGAGGATAATGTCTAGGGAAATGCTTTCTTTTATTGAGCTACTGCACTGATGTAGGCTATTTTTACGTGTCATGAAAAAAATGACGGTTTACTCGGTTTGCCAAAAAATCCAACCGGTTTGGCTAGTAAACCGAACCGAACCGGTAAACCGGAAACCAACCCAACCTTAGAAGCAACAGGAATGTGCTGTGCTGTGCTTAGCTAAGCAAACATACTTTTATCAAGGCTATGAAATGAAAGTAATTTGTTTTAAGCACAAAAGCTTTCTTCACAAGATTTTAGAGCAGTCATCATGTCATTCCCTCAATGGACGGCTAGAATGTGTTTCTTCAATTTGAGAGATTGATTGGAATTGTAAATTGTTACTATTTTAGTTTTAGTAGACGGTTCTCTGTTTGACAGTACGATTAATGTTACCTTTTGTAAGCGGTTGGGGAGACTTAAAGCATCTTGCTTTTAGCTTCCTTAGTTTCTTCTGAACGTGGACGCAAGAATCCTGCAGACTCAGCCCAGAACACTTCATCCAATTAGAGAGATTGTCCTATCAAGAAGAAAGGTTGAGACACCAGTTTGCCAAACCTACTCATGTGACACCATTTTGACAAATCGCGCATCAGTATCTATATAGGTCACGTAATACTCATGGATGAGTTTTTTGCGCCATATACCATTTTAAAGCTAATAAAAAGGACAAACACACAAAATATAATTTCGACTTTAAACATTCTTTTTCAACATGAAATCAGACTAAAATCGGACATCTTCAACAGAATGATTGAGCATCTATACCTTTGAAAATGTATTAGGTATGCTGAGTGTTGGTTTGGGCCAATCCACTTTAACAGCACACGGTTCACCTCTGAAGCCCAGACTGGGGTAGATATCAGAGTTGCCACCAGTCACTGATGCCATCCCGACAAGGCAGTCATTCTTGACGAACTGCACGATGTTCACAGATTCGCCGAAATGCTCGACATAACACCCCACCCTGTCTCCTAACACATATCACACGAAAGACAGGACAAAGTCATAATGCGTTAGTTGTTATTACCTCCGCTAACTAGAAGGGGGTTATGTTTTCAGGCCTGTTTCTCTGTTTGTTTGTTTGTTGGGGTGTTTGTTTGTTTGTTTGATGGTTTGCATGTTTGTTTGTTTGCTTACTTGCTCACTTGTTAATCAAAATGCTTTAAACGGATTTTGACCCAATTTTGTGGGTGTGTTGTCTATAAAGAAGTGTTGTCTATAAGGAAGTGTTGCTAGTGTATATGCAACAAGTGATTTAATTTTAAGAGGTCAAGGTCAAGGGTTCGGGTCACCGCAGAGACGATTTAGCCGTGGCTGAGGTTTGTGCTTTTTCAGCGCCCCCTCTAGTGTTACATATAAACATTACAATAACCGATCTAATGCCCTTGTTTACCTTTCCGGTAGGGCTCTGCTTTGAATCTGTCGATGCCGTTGAGAATATTACCGTCCGACGTGTAACCAACAGAGTCCACAAGATCACCAGGCATCTCAGCGACACTCTGCCCCTCACGACTCACTCCAATCACAATCTTACCATCAGGATCTGCATGGGGGGTTTCAAATTGAACGCTTGCAACTGACAACATAATACAAAAACTATTTACATATACCTCACCTACGGATCCTTTTCAATTGATTGACGTGGTATTCGATATTTGTGACCGGCTTCACAAAAAATGGGTATTATGGATAAAGTTAGTTATATACATGGCTGAATTGGTTACATTATTAGCTAAATTTGTTGTAGGTTTAAACCCTGTAGCATTTTGCGATCTTCAGATACATGTATACTGATTTTTGCTCATTCATAAATTAATGGAACCTTTCCACATAAAACAGCTCTTTACGTGAAAGAGCATAGCACCTTTTCAAGATCAATCACAATGGCAAGTTCAAGTTTGCTTTAATTTCATGTTTGTTGTTAAGTTAAACTAAATAAGTAAAAGAAAATTTCAGAAACAATTTCATTTTCCAAAAATTAAGCTCCAAAGTTAACAGCCCACTTTTGCAAAATGCGAAACGCAAGGTATCTCATCAATTATTAATCACCTGTTTTCGTGACCTCACCGAACGGCTCTATGTTTTGCTTTATCATGACTGGGCGGGACTACCCACGAAATTTTCGATGTGACATCAAACCTCCTACGGCGCGGCGGGTGTGTGTAACACAGGGCCAGCGCGCGCCGTGCATGCTATGGCTCGGCGTGTACAAATTGTGCATGAGTGTACACGCGCCCACCCGACTAGTACTGTACGTTTATTGGTCGTGTTTTAATGGATCTCGCATTGTGAAATAAGCTGAAAATGGTTATATACTGCGTTGTTGATGCTTGTGATTGAAATCAGCTAGAACATTTGCTTACTTGCTCGCTCGCTTGTTAATCAAAACGTTTTAAACGGATTTTGACCCAATTTTGCGGGTGTGTTGTCTACAAGGATGTGCTGCTAGTGTGCGTTTATTGGTCGTGTTTTATTGGATCTCGCGTTGTGAAATAAGCTGAAAATGGTTATATACTGCGTTGTTGATGCTTGTGATTGAAATCAGCTAGAACATTTGCTTACTTGCTCGCTCGCTTGTTAATCAAAACATTTAGTTTTTACTGTACGGCGACAATGGGTGCAATTTGAAAACACGACCAGATCAGACTTTCAGCCATCGGCATACACCAGAGTATGTCAAGCACATTTCAAGCCCGAGAAAAGTT
>JAVCKS010029570.1:15487-28141 GCA_032273685.1 Pteraster tesselatus | reverse complement strand
TCGAATCAGAAGAACTTGTTTTATATAATACATATTCCTGTTTCTCTTTGCGTGATCGGTAAGAGCCCCACTTTAAACAGGTATTATCGATAACCAATTGGGCGTTACATGTATGTATACACGAATATATAATGCTGTATAAAACGCTATGTTTTTAAACTGCCACAAGCCCTGGTGCCTCTTAAAACTCAACCATAGATCGGTTCCGGTAGGATATAAAGCAGTTGTGGAAATGTTCATGGTCAGGCGTACTTGCACTTTTCAAATTGATTCAGTGATTAAAACCCGTTAACACAGAGGCCGTAGTACAGTAAAGTCTATTGCTCTTTACACTGTAGTTAGCTATTAAGGTTACATGTCATTAATGCCGGTATTACGTCATCGTTACATTAGCGATTACAATGGTTCCGTTTTCCCTTGTAGATTTTTGGGCTGCTCCGAAGCCGAGATATCTGAATGTGTCTCACGGTTTGGAAATCGTTGCCGGGACGCGCGGTTTATTTATTGTTGGGTGCATGCAGGTCACCTCTGCAGATCCCCGCCAGTTCGTAGCCGGCTGGTGCCAACATATGTCGGGTTTTCCTGGTTTGTGCAGGGGGCTTTTTGTCCCACATCTGAAAACCGTGACTCTTTCTGCCTGCGAGGGTGTGAGATTGAGCCCCCGACCAGACAGAATCAGAAGAGTTCGGGCAGGAGTGGGGACCACCTGACTGTTTTACTGTTCATTTTATTAAATTTCTCGTGTCTCCGATGTCAATCTTGATTTTCCTTATTGCACTCAAGTAGGATTTCGCACAGTTTAAGCTTTAAGCCTCGTTCGAATAAGGTAAACTTTGAGGAAACATCGCTTGCTCTACCATCAGAATGGTGATAATGTTGGGCTGCAGCGGTTAAGTTTGCTTTCTCTTAGGGCGCAGTTTATTGCATTATTTCTCAGTGTTGCGTGTACAGTTCATCAACCCTTGCAAAATAATGCACTTCCGCTAAAGGAGTTTTTATAGCAATACACCTGTATCTTCATTTCCGGAGTTTTCAATAACATCACAAACCCAACGTCAACTTTCCTGTAATGTGCACATTCTCGTTTTCAAGCAAGGAAGCTAGTTATTTTTCATCATTATTATTAGTTACAATAACAATGTGAACGTAGAATACAGTTACAAGACAAACACTAACTTGTTAGCCTATAGTAGCCTACGAAAACCGTCATCATGCCCGACTGACCAAGCTAAAGCTGCCAGGGTCTTTTTAGAAGATACGTGAGTCAGTTCATTATCCTGAACAATACTTTTACCCTGGCGTGAAGAGACACCGGGACAAACCATGCCTCATTCGGGTGTAGTGACCCATGAAGCAACTTACCGCTCCGGGGAAGATGCTACACAATAGCCACACATACGGGTAAACTGAGTACAATTCATTCACTAAGCTGGAAAAGCAAAGATATGTTGATGAGGATTTGGAATAAGGTTCCTTGGGATATTTGTTAAAAAAACCCTGTATGTATTACGCGTGCGTGTCTCTTTATATTAAAGTATTAGTAGCTAATTCACATCTACCATGCACTTTGTAAAACTAGAATCCGTAGCAAGGCTTGCCGTCGGATTACTGATGATACCCTAAAGGTTACGAAGCAATTATGACCATATAGTCACCAAGCTGTTAACCACAATGACATAGCGTAATAACTATAAACACACCCCAAACAAAGTTACCCGTATGCTGATTCGTAAAATCGCTGGTAAAATAGCAAAAATATTTGGGGTTATTTGAAACAAATCTTAGCTAATTCAAGAAAATCTCAACAGCGTGAATGAAGGCAACTAATGTTCGTCGTTGATTGCCAGCCCAGTATCCGGTGCATGACGATGCGAATACTGAATAGGCCTATGAGTGTTGGGGATAAACTGCTGGAGACGATGCAATCAACTGTCGCTGCTATTGTCAATCAACTTATCAATATGTCCTTGCAGCTGAAAGGATGTGTCCCGTGTAAGCTGAAGAGTGCTAAAGTATTATCTCTTTTCAAGGCTGGGAATGCTGCTTTCTCCCTTGGAAATTATCGGCCGACTGGAAAGAGCTATGGGTCAGGTCCTATTGGTCAGCACAGGCTACTAAAGTCTTTTGTGATCAGATTGATTGCAAATTAAGTTTCTATTGGAGGTCGGAGGTCAAGGCCAAGTGATGTCTGTACGAGTGTCAGCTACCGCTCAATGTACGTGCATACATGTTGTGAACTCTGAAACTGACCCTGTGCCCTTCTGGACATGCTGTACAATGATGCGTGCATGGAAAATAAAACATATCCCAGCATTTATTGAAGAAATATCCTTTCCAATGATATCTAATTTGTATACATGTGTTAATAATTTCCTGCAGAAAACACAACAATTTTTCCGAAGGGGACAGAACTATTTTTTGAGGGGTTTACATGTAGAAGTGCACGGGTGATACCTGAGTGACGTAATGAGACGTCGTAATTCTAAAATGTGTCTGAAGAAACCTCTTGTACACGGTTACAAATTCACCACGAGTTACACCGTTATTTTTTGTTTTCTCTTGGTAAATTAGGTACGTTCACATCACAATGTGCGCGTCCATTTGAAGTCGTGTTGCAAAGTGACAATGAATAATCGTACGAGGCACTTGTTGGAGTTGAACACCCGATATTGAATACCGGTATATTTTTCTATTCGGCGTAACACTGCATTTTGAAGGGATCAAAAATAGTTTGTTCAGGTTGTAACTTGAGACCATTTCAATCCTCCTTCATTGTGCTTAACTCATTGTGTATAGAGGGGGTACTCTACATACTTCTAACATTTATTATTGGTGGGATCAGCTGCACTATAATACAACAAAGGAAAAAGGGGCCGAGTTTGGAACACACCGAGTTCTAGAAGGTTTCTGATTGTTAGCGATAGTTGGCTGAGCAAATCAATATCATCAGAACATGAATAGCGAGACCACGTACCTTCGGCCATATCACGTGCGAATCTTCCTTGGTTCAACGTTCAGGAACCCGTCATAAAATATCATTTAGCAACTTTGATTAATACCGTAATAACCTTTTCGGATACAATGGAACTGATTATGTGCAAATGCATTCTATCTCATTCTAACGAAAAGAGGACCGTTGTGCCAGCAGTAAACCCATTTTTTTAACGTGTTCAAGTTAACAAAGTCGTCTAAAATTGTTTTATTTATTGTACCAGGTCTCTTATATGTTATTTTAATATAGTGCGCAGAATCCATTTACGGGGTGTTATAAAACAAATATTGACTGCTTTTACTCGTGGTATGGTTAAAACTATGACACCCTCGGTGATCCCCTGTTCGTTCTATTAGAACGAACAGGGGATCACCTCGGGTGTCATATTTTAACCGTAGCACTCGAAGCAGTCAATTATTATATTATAGACTCACGTAATACAAGTATGGTCCTTCCTGCCGGCAGGAGAGGGCGCCCTTGTGCATTGCTTACTGATCGGAGGGAAAATGAGGTAAAGAAGGGCAATTTCCGGTCGGCTTCTTTGCAACTTGTATGAGATTATTAATATTAATGTCAACCAGACCGCTGATTGATTTATGTGAGTAGAATATATATACAGGCACAAGAGAGTCAGGTGGCAAAACCGCAACATGGAACGCACATACCTTGGGAGTTTATCGTGGTGCTTTTTAATTATTCATTCACCTCAATATCAGACTAAACATTAATACAAGTATCTTCTATTAATGAATGACTCAGTTATTAGTTATAACATGAAGCTATTGAAATGATAAAACTCCCCCCACCCCACGTGGCTGCTTGTCTCTTGAAATCGAAATATGGGTACTCTTGACACGCTTGTGTTTTGAATTATTAAATCCAAAAAGTCCTTACGTCAATAAATTACAAAATTTTCAAAATGTTTTGCTCGGATTTGTGTCCTTTTGGAAGTGCTAATGGAACCCACTACTATACATCGTCGCTTGCCCGGCAGAGGGGCGTTAGACACAATTCGGGCGAAATACGGCATTTCGAGAAAATCGTGATTTAAGGTTTGAACTCGTTTTGGAAATATTTTCAGCCTAACGTCCCTCTGCCGGGCAAGCGACGACATGTTCTATATTATTGGAGGCTGAACCTAATGCCGCAGTCGTCAACTGGAAACGTAGGGGCTACCTGAACGTAATTTGATCAATTTGATCAAACTATCCGAGTGAACTCTACAATTAGATGTATTTTACAGATACTGGGGCCATAGTGTTAGCATTTAATATGGATTTCTTTTGTACGTGCCTACTTGACTCCTGGAATCTAGAATACTTGGTGTTAACATTCACGACTGAGTGATTTCCTTGGGTGAGACCCACCATTCCACTCAGGAGTACAGGCCTGAAGCAACGAGCCAGAAATCCAGGGAGATATGTCGAAGAACCTAAACAAAAAGTCTCCAAAAGGTGTGCCGATTTATACTCACTTGGCGTACAAAGCCAGATGCTTCGTGCTAAGTAGCAGTAACAAAACGGTGACAAATCCATTATAAAAGCCTAGCCTGTTGGCCAGGCCTATTTAAACAGCCAATGATTTATGGGCTGCCATGGCCGACCGGTCATGTATCGGATTTGTGTTTCAGGTGGCCGAGTCGTAATAACATGGGTTCGAAATCGGGTCATGGTGCTTGTGTCAAGGCACTTTATCATGATTGCTTCTCTCTACCCATGAGTGAATGGGTACCTGGGAGGGTAGAGATGGTTTCTGTGTTTAGTCATTGAGTGCCCTTGAGGCAGCTCTGACTGTATACTCCCCAGGGAGCTGAGGAAGCTATAGAAATGATGATGTTGGCCCAATGATCAGGGGGTAATAATTGTATTTGCGCTTTGAGCACCTTCACTTAGGTGGGTACGTGCGCGTTATACAAATCCACATTATTATATTGTACATTATTATATTGTTATTGCATTTCCCGGAATTGCACTTCTAAGCTGAGCTCACAGAAAACGTATCAAAGATTCTAAAGGTTTTACACCAGCACAATTCCTGTTCATTCCAGTGACGAATCTGCTTCCGTCATGACAGCTACCCGCCCTTCCTTCGCCGTCATCTATGATGATCTCTGCCCTTAAGGGCGACGTTTTGACGTTGCTTTTGGTAAAGGAAGACGAATAGGCCGCGCCAGCGCGTAGACAACGCAGATCAGTGGAAGTAAACCTGTACAACAAGCACCACTTTTGCCATTTCGATTCTCAAAGGTTTCCAATGCATTTTCGCTAGGACCAAAGCCCTGTATAAAGCTAAAGGCAGACTGGCCAACTATACGGTACCATTGCCTCTGAACTAAGAACAATCAATGGTTAGACTATTTTGTCCCTTTATTTCCCACAGTGGGAATGAGGTTTTTATAGATTGGTATACAAATCCTTTCATTGCAGCATATTTACAATAGGCCTAGGCCTAAAGGTGAATATAGGGTTAAACACGGCTCTGATCTTGACGAAACGAGGGCGCCCCCTTCGGTTAAATGCGCGTATTGGAGTGTCGATTTATAATCTTGTTTTCTTGGGGGTGATTATTATTTATACCAGCTAACACAAGGCTTAGCGTTAGATTATTTATCTTTGGTTTAGAGTGGTCTATTTGGGTAAAACACAAATGCCTTGCAAAATATTATGGACGCTTCAGGTAGTGCTCCTTTAAGTGCTCGTTCATCAAAATACATTCGAATTGTTTTTATACGATGTCAGTTTTAATAAATCTCAAAAAAAGGCTTGGAGACACCTGGGCATGTATGCTGAGGTTAGTTATTAAGGGATTTTCAAATTGAATAATATTCTTGGTGTGTCATCCATTAGTGCATTATTGAACATGCGGTCGGGTCAAATAAAGTAGAGCGGACCCGGGGGTTCGACCTGGGGTTTGGTCTCCCCTCACCTGAAGGCTGTTTCCAAACGTGTAAGCACGTGCACGTTTGAAAGGTATACCATCATCCATATAATAGTAGTACTTTAATCTATATTAATTTACAAACAAATTCTTCCGCCTGTTAGCTTAGTCTTCAATACTGTTTTGAAGACCTTAGTTATTTAGTTATAATGAGTGAGTAACTTAACTAAACTTTAAAGTAAAGGTTAAAAGGACAGCGTGGCATTGTGAATCAAATCTACCATGGTCACAGCCTGATTTTTTGGGTGGTTCGTTTTTCACAAAAAAGTGGACCTTTTGGAGACATTTTGACTAATTAAAACTACAGTCAAACCTAACTTTTCACATTTGTGGGCGGTTCGTACGAACCCCCGAACCCCCCTGTGGACGCCCCTGGTGGTATAGTCGATTTATCTTTGTACTCCGCACCGATGGACACTTTTGCCTTGTCTAATTGCTTAATCCTTTCAAGATAAATTTGAACATTTATCTGAATGTCTGTATGTACAACGTTATCGGCGTTCTCTCCTTATGTATATACATAACATATACAAGCCCGGCACATGATTAATACGTACGTTTGTGTGAAAGTTCAGCAGGGCAAGGGTACGTGGACCCGATGGGTTCGGCTGAAAGTTCAACCACGGGACGGCCAAGCTTGCTTAGTTCAGAGAGAAAATTAGGAAGATAGAAGAAACTAAATGACAGTGAATCACACAGGAGACGAGTGGCTAGCCAAGGCGGAAATAAGAAAGCAGAGTAACAACGACCACACAATCTTTAAGACGGAGTTTAGGGATAATACTGAAACTAAGATTGATTGTAGACACACCCATCATCGCGACGTGCTGATTAAAGCTCATGGGAGGAGGATGTGTAGTCGGGCTACATTGCCTCCCTCCGATCGCCCTTGAGCCTTGTCGCTTGAGATTTGACCTCTTGCCTAATTATGAGTTTGGAGCTACTATATACATACGATGAGCAAGTTATGACTCAGCTCCAAAGCATGACTATAGCCCGGCCCGGTGCACCAGCCTATCCTGGACGCATTTTTTTTCGTAGACTTATCGAACCGCAATCACACGCAACCGCGTATAAGGGTTAGATTTTTGTCTAGAAGGGAAAAACACGGTAAATCTATATAGCCGCTACAGGAGTTTCTTTCTCTGGGGAATAAATCATAAAAAGCACCACCGTGACAATTAACTTGTAACAATCATATCCAGGGACTGTAGGGAAATCTTCCAACTGGGCAATTGTTAAAGATTGATGTATTGGACATTCCCATATATGCGTACATGTTTCTACCTCCACAGCATGCAAGAAACACCTGGACAACAACATGTAAAATTTGTGTGAGTTTGTAGACCACACAAGTAAGTACCTATCAGCGTATACTTGTCACATAGTCCATTCATGACGTTTAAAATATAATATCATTAAGATGTACACCATCCACTGAACAGAAAGCCGTATGGGATGACACGGGAAAGAAATGTTTAAATGTTAAAACAAATGACCCACCTTTTCTGAACTAATTTTCGAAGCCGGAAATCGATTAGAAGGGGCCTTTTTTAAACAGCCTTAAATTCAACCAGTAAGTAAACAAAATTAATTGTTGACTCAAGAAGTTTTGTTACCAAATCTGATCAACCTGAAACTGCATGGGAGAACAAGAAAAGGTACCCGTTTTCAATATTCAAGTTCTATAATTGTCGGTTCCAAAAGCTCGGCCACAACGTTGCTTGTGTGCCTATTGTATGAGTCCTGCCAGACGACAAGTAATTATGTTGATTAGCCCAATTCTACTTCAAATAGGCCACGCCATCCAGCTAACACGGTGACGTATCTCCGGCTGCCTGAAAATTTCATTTTCATCTTCAGAGCTGAATAACAACTATAATTCGAGGGCTGAAACGCGGCAGAGACACAGAAATTGTCTCTGTCCATGAACTGCCCCGCAACAAAATTATGAACATGACTTTACGACTTTGAAATAGTAAATAAGTGTTAGATTGAATATCGGAATATTATGTACATATTTTCCCCGTATAAATGTACATGTACTTGTGTAGTGTTTACACCTGGTTTACATATTGGAGACAATACTTTCCTTGCCTTCACCAATATGAATCGTGTTCCCCATCTATAGCTGATCTCTCGTGTGTTTCCCTCAGGTGTTTCCCTCTCACTTCTGAAACCGACTCTGCTCGGTGGTTAAACTGGGTATTAAATTTACCCCTTTTTCTTGGAGGGTAGGAATAAAAACGTGATGATCTGTGCTGTGGAAGACAACATCAGGTCAAATGTAATTGTACTGACCAGTTTATATTCAGGCCCCGGGGCACGGCCCCGGCTTGTCAGGCCTGTCGGCGGGGCTACTGACCAGTCTGACCGGTAACAGACTGCACTCAATATTACCTCGGTGTGGTCGTTTTCAAATTACAGGTAGTTCCAGTTTATAAAAGCGACGTTTGGAGAATAACTGATTTAACAAAATATTGAATCAATGTCCTTCCTGTCAAACAAACTTGACACCATGTTAATGAAATGCGTTTTTTTCATTCTTCCTCACAGCGCCGATATAGGTGCACTACGGGCCAAATATAACCGACAGCAATGGAGACACAACTACGCCACGTCCAGTCGGTTGGCTTTCTGTCGATACGGAGCATACCGGCGTCGCAACTGTTGTTATGGATGGAGACACCAAGACGACAGTCAATGTGCACGTGAGTCAACCTTATAATTAGACCGAATGAAGCCACTACACTACGGCGTCGTGCCATATTGCTTTCCCCTTTTCGATATAAGTTTCGGTGCTTGCAGCGTGCCTAATTTCGCAAGCAAGCCATATGTTTGTGAATGACAAAGAAAAAAAGCTAATTTCAATCTAACCTAGCCTTCCTGATCAAATGGAGGCGTCCTATTTATCCATGTCGATAGTGCTCCTTTTAATAGGGTGTCGTCTTGAACTACACATTGTTTGTTTTATGCCACTCAGTGAGTGACCATAGAATAAGAAAAAAAAAACATCTTCTCCGTTTTGCCTCACAGCATATTGGCAGTCACCCAATATCCATGCGGTTGATCCCCAGGGTGTGTGGGTTACCTTTTGTTTTTATAAAAATCTAACCCCCTGGGTGAATGGTCAGGATCTCGATAATTGCCGCTGTTTATTTGTTCTTCCTTCATGGTTGCATTAATGTCGCGTTATAGACAACATGATATGTGCCTAAGTCAACGGAACCACTGTCAAGGCCGTGTTCTTTAAATAGGAGGAATTGTGAGACCGACTCCAATCCGGAACACAATCTGCATCTTAATTCATCTTATTTTGGTAGGGAAACATGCGATCCATACCACGGATTATGTTACATGCACCTGAACGGTACGGTTCACTAATAGAATGGCCACTTTAGAAACTTTACCTAGTTATTCGAAGTAATCGTGAAGTTCCAATTGCGGACTATGTGTTACCCGAAAGGTGTGAGGAGAAACACGGTCCGTGTTGGGTGATTCATACAATGCTATGCTGGTCCACTGCTTGGACTAGTGAGAGGGTTTATACAGGATCCCATTCATCAATCTAAGAGAAAACTTTGCGTGTATTCATTTCTCTTAGTTACAGACGCATCGATTTTGACTGCCTCACGTTTCCAATGCCGCACCCCCCAGGGGAATGTCATTGATATACATGTAGTTTTTGCCCACACCACAAGGTTCCGTTTTCCTGTCATTGTTTACGTACTTGCGTGCACGTTCCGAAAGTTCTTCAATTAGATGGCGAATTCATCAAACAAACAACTGCCTTAGGTTTCACATAATCAAACCCTGGAACAGCACGGAACACATCAGGGTATTTGCTGTAGTTTTCTCAAGTTTGACGATGATGAATTTGAGAAGGCTGACAGTTACATGTACTTTGTTTGGTTTCCCCGAATAAGGGTTTAGTTCCGTTGAAATAATATAAAGGGTACCAACGATGGAACGACAAGTTGAAATGTGTGCAAAAATGTGCATTTTTACCTGTTCTATATGACAATGAGATACGCCGCCAGGTAAAGCCCATGATAACTTACGACACAAAATCTACTGATATCTCTATGGTGATTTTTGAAATGTTGGCTTGATGCTTTTTTAATGACGGTTTCCTGGAATGTAATACGTCTGATTGACATCCCTGACGCGCTCACGCAGAAGGCGCACTGTATGTGCTATGGTCTGAAAATAATTTCTCTCTCTCTGGCTAACTTCAAATGGTTAATTAGGTTGAATTTGTATTTTACTTTGAGCGCTTCTAAGTATCTTTCGCAAAGCTTTTGTCTTTTCGCTGGGTCTTTCCAATCAAGTTTATGCAACTAATCGCATACCCCCACACTAGGGCAGCATGAATAGTAGATTGGATTCGTTATCCATGACCTGTAATGTTATTCATATCGTGCACTCTGCCGCGTGCTCTATGATGTCATTAGGTCAAAGCCCCGTTCGCACATCGCGTTTGCAGCAGTCACCGAAGTAAAACGTGCTAAAAATGAACGTCGTGTTCTATAGCGTTGAGACGACTGAGGCAAAAGGCAAAGTGTGAACGGGGATTTGCAAATATACGTACATGTATATCCGTCGTAGACGTTTTCTTGCATCATTGCACTATATATAGCCGCAACAGGACTTTGTTAATGCATTCTTTGTCTCGTATTTTGGATCTAAGGTCCATATGGCCAGGCGTACCGGTACTACTTTCCGGGTATCTCCCGGATATCCTAAAGAAAGCACACTTTGTGGCAACCATCGTGTTCGGTTCAAATCTCTGCAACCCGCCTTTTGGTTTTGCTAACCTGGACCCCACGCAGGGCTTCCAATTACACTTATAACATGTAGAACTGTTTCCTGTTATTTGCTATTGGAGTATGACTAGGCCACGTACATAACCCGTCTCTATTCTCTTACTGCAGTGATCGCTTCTTTACAAGAACTGATGGTTAATTCAAATTACCGGTATACATGAGAAGCAGTTATGACACTGTATTCTTTTACAAAAAGGCCAAGCATAATACGCGTGGCAGCAACTGGTGAAATATCTGGGTCACATCCCCAAAACATTATTTCTAAGTTTTATAATAAGATCTTTCAGCATATACATATCCTTCCTGTTTTGGGCAATTATTTGCACACTGTTGACTGTTCCCAGCCAACGTTCGTAAGTTCTGATTGGTTTATCTTGCCCTATATCTTGTGTACCTTCCAGAATGTGAGCACGTGTTCAACGTTGCAGTATAATTATATAATTTATACGCGTGAGTTTTGTGTTGGGTTGAATAACCGTATTACAGAACCGTATAATCAAATAAAAAGCAAGAGACATTTCTATTATTACAAAAAGGCAGTCGACTCGGATATTTGGTTGAATCTTTCTATAGATATATTTAAAAATCAACCTTCCCTTATATTCACTATATACAATGTCCATATAACTTCTCTGCAATTGAAACGTAGGGATTACCAACAAGTGTGGTTTGGTGAAATGATATGAAAAAATTTCCATTTTTTGCTCGCTTATGACATTTCAGAATCTAAACAAAGGGCAATTCTATATTCTTGTGTACTTTTCTGGACTTATTTTTGTTATTTGTTAAAGACCTATACAATTTTCGAGGATACCTCACTTCAGAATATTTGTAGTCCTTAAACATTGACCTATTAATGTTTATCACCCACTTCTATTACGTATAGTGGTGGTTGGCTAAAACTGTTTAGTTTTCAATAATATTATGTCAACCTGCATACAATTTGCGTTAGTCTATGAGTATTTCCGGTTGGGCGAACTTTTATTATTTATTGAATTAAAAACGGCGAATTTGACCTCATTTTATCATGTTGTTTCAGACATTGTGGCTCATGTCTTGCCTCGAAAAATACACGATGAAAATATGAATTCCTGTTTAAAAATGTCAGATTAAGCGGGAAAACTGAGTCACTCGTTCACCAAAAGCCGCCACCACGGACTGTGGTATGATGTGTGACGTGTGACAGAGCACGTTTCTACCCTGCCAATGTTTGTGACAGACTCGTACTCATGAGTTATAAAAATGGATTAAGTGCAATGATATATTCTATACATTTATTGGAAAACCTTAGATTTAGATCCTCTTTACATGTGTCAAATCGCATAAAACTCTCGTTAAATACAGTGGCTGCTGCCTGGTGTTATGACACAGTGCTACTGTACTTTACGTTCTAGGCCTGGAGTTTAGTAAACCAATTCTATGCACGTGTCATTTGAAATGTTAGTTCATGGTCCTTATTGAGAAAACAGTTTCCTAAATCATGCACGCTATTCGTCTTTAGGTTGCTCACAGCTCAATCCATGGGCAGAAAACATATTATTTTCCTTCCTCAGATCATTAGGTTTAAGTAGGAATTTCCAAGGGCGTATGTCCAATAAGGTCCCCTGGGTGCCTGGGAGAAGAGGATATTTTCCCAAGAAAGGTCACTTAAAATATGACAGGTTGAGGTGGCAGTGTTACATCAAGGTGAACATAATTGTTACCGGTACACGTCGTGATTGAATTCGCTCCGTCTCGCTTGAGGGTTTACCTGTACTTCCGGGGTAAACTTGCTACGTGTCGGAAAGTTTTCACTTTCTGTTTGGGCCCTACTGAAATTCGACTTTTAGGCTAAATGACCTTTTAGGCTAAATGACCTTTTAGGCTAAATGACCTTTTAGGCTAAATGACCTAAATAAC
>JAVCKS010029570.1:0-10792 GCA_032273685.1 Pteraster tesselatus | reverse complement strand
CTGTCTGAATAGAGGCATATCTTTATTGATTAACGTAACTCTGAAGAAAAGATACATCCATACCTTCCCTGCTTACCCAATTAATTTCAAAAGCCAATATCTCTTAACTCTTTTATTAACTCTTTTATTTATATTCCCCCCACCCAGAACGGGACCTGTGCGTTGTTAAAGGTCTTGTGTGCGATGTGAATGCTTTCTGTGAAGAGAGTAATGGTGACGCTAGATGCGTCTGTAACCTAGGCTACGTCGGAGATGGTGAAACATGCAGACTTATAGGTAAGGTTTCCCAGTATACCCCATTGCTGTCACATTGTATAGGTAAGGTTTCCCAGTATAACCCATTGCTGTCACATTATAGGTAAGGTTTCCCAGTATAACCCATTGCTGCCACATTATAGGTAAGGTTTCCCAGTATAACCCATTGCTGTCACATTATATAGGTACGGTTTCCCAGTATAACCCATTGCTGTCACATTATTCAGCAACACGCAACTATTTCCTAAATGGCACATGTTTGCCGAACAATAAACACGTGTGACTGTCTCTCCATAGCGAAGAGGGCTTATACACACAATTACAATTCATTTCTTGAAAATCCCGTTGTTCCCTACGACTGCGTGTGTTTTTAACTAACGGCAAACTCGGCTTTGAATATGAAAAGCTTAATCAAGGTACCGCTATTATTCGATTAAGTTCACCGAGAAACGTTTGTATATGTGCATGGCTGTGTTTGAACCTGTTTCATTTCCCACATTCACACAATAGTACCAATATGTAGACGTATAAAACTACAGTGTGCGGTGAGAACATACACTAATACGTGATACAGCATTTTAACAGTTTGAACAATAATTGTTAACTTGTAAATCAAATGTCAACGTTTGTATATGTATATTAGCAATTGCTTCATGCAACATTGTACGTGTATTTGTGTTGTTAACCCGACACTTAACTCATTATAGGCCTATATATATCTGCTGTAACGTGGTACACGATATAAATCAGTGGACAACTTCTTCTTTTCTTCAGATTCCAGGCGCTTTATCAATGCCCTGTAAATACCAGCATATAGTCCACTCTCACCAGCTCGTCATGTTTTATATCACTAGTTATCAGCGAAATATGTTACGATTCTTTGTTTCAAACAGTTACTTTGTGATTTAGTAATGACTGATCATACTCGTGTTTAATGTTCAAGATGTTCGAGTGGGAAAACAGTTGAATGGAATTTTCCGAACTTATGTAAAATCGCAATCAATTATTATGGGGACTCTTGCTTGGTTTGGAGTTGATAGCCTACGTGAAATAATGCCCGGTTGTCCCACTGTGCGTCATCATCCATCGGGTCGCATTATCAGTAGCACCAATGTTGAATAACCGTTAAGAATCGGTATGGGATGGCGAAGTTTCATTACAGAATTATAAAACCAAGTTAGTGAATATTATAGCTTTTCCAGGCCAGCTATTTATGTCTCCTTAATTCCATATATCGATATTTTAAACGTCGTCGAGCTAAATTCTCAATTTGAATTTCCAAAAGTAACCTTTGGAAATTCGTGAAATTCGTCTCGTTAAATCAGCGTTGAATTTGCGAAATTGCGAAAAGCTAAATTAGTGAATAATAATTACGTTGTCCTATGCTACAGTCACGGTGTGTTAGTTAGAAACCATTCTATAGTGGCATGCTATTTGCAACTGTAACCAATCACATATCACTCCCTACCAGAGCGCACAACGTGCGCAGACGGACCCTGTTTTGAAGGGGTCGTGTGTACCGACATCAGGCTAGACCTAGCCGTTATCGATCTGCGCTCAGACGTACCAATCATACTATACCGTTGTGGACCCTGCCCTCTTGGGTTCACTGGAAACGGGGTCTCTTGTAGGGGTAAGTTGGACTGAAGCGTGTGCATATACTCGTTACAGTCGTCATGCATGTTGTTATAACATCATTGCACGAAGTCTTGCATGGCATTGACCACCACGGACGCCTATCGGTATATCGTACAAGAATAACAAACATAAACGGTTTGATAGGTGAAAATAAGTAGAACAGGATGGGTGCAGACGTGTCCATCACCATATCAGGATAACCACGTCATACTGTGGGGGTAAGGTCATGCGGATATTTTCCCTGCAGCTATTGGTGCATGTGTAGCACGTGTAATAACTATGCCATGTATAATTGTCTTGCCTAAGAGTTTAAATCTCTGGAGTATCGGCCCGGTGCTCTCGACACAGAATCCTTAGAGAGCCCGCAAAAACCAAACATCGGCTGGCACTCTGAGGCTCGGTTATATTATTCCCTGTATACGTTCAGTGCCTCTGCTAAGTGCCTGCATTACATTAACGGCTGCTTTGCACGAGTGCATGCATATGATGTTTGTCTGTCGCCTTCATTGAGAATACAATAGAGAGATAAATGCATGCTATTTGAGTATCCCATCAGTTGTTCAGAATCATTGTACGCCGCATGCCTTGGGATATTCACAGGGTACGCGTACCGGCCAAGGAAGCGTTCAATACAAATATCCCCGAATTCCCAATAAATCAAATACAAAAACAGTAGGCAAGTTTCTCATTTCAAAAGTTCGCTCTAAAAAAGTTAAAGAAATTCAGTTCTTTCGGAAGATTTTTCTGAATGAAAAAACAATATCTGAAGCACATGTTGTCTGTTGTCAGATACCGGTCGTCGTTTAAAACAGCTGCCCCGATCAAGTGCCGGTGGTCATGCGTACTTTTGGGGTGTCACTTTGATTTTTACACTGGGATTGCAAGTGTTCAGACAGATAATTAGACCAAATTAGGCGGTTCCGTATCGCACAGTGAGTGACCCTGGCTGGAAAAATGGGGAAAAAGCTTATGGATATTGTATTACAAGAAGGCTTAATATGGATTTAACACTGGTATTACTTTACAAGTTAGGGATATTCGTAGATCTGGCGCCTCTGGGCTGGGGCGCCTGGGCTGGGGCGCCTGGGCCGGGGGCGCCTGGGCCTGGGGCGGCTGGGCCTGGTGCACCTAGGCCTGGGCACCTGGGCCTGTGACGCCTGGGCCAAGGGCGCATGGGGCCATAGGCCAAGGGCGCATGGGGCCATAGGCCAAGGGCGCCTGGGGCCATAGGGCTCCTGGGTCTATAGGGCGCCTGGGCCTAGGGCGCCTGGGCCTGGGGCACCTGGGCCTAGAGGGCGCCTGGGCCTAGAGGGCGCCTGGATGTACACATGATAACATATATTATCTGGGCAGATTGTGTTTCGGCAAATCTCCAAAATGGAGTGTAATGCGAATTTTGTTAGCTTACTCACAGAATGAAAAAAAAAATTTCGCCCCATTTTCACAAATTTCTTAGTAATTTCTTAATGGCGTGGTATTGCAGTGGCAAAGAAGACTCCATGCTAACAATTATGGATCATGCCAATAAACAACTCAATTCCCATGGACGTATATAAACGTCTATTATGAAACCCCGTGGACATTGACTTCTATATAACCGTGCAGTAAATGCGTGGCTTCTCTCAGAAACACTATTTTCAAAATGAGAAACGATTAATTGAAAGGGCTTAAATTGATGGCCCAGTTCCCACTCATGAACGTATAGATTATTGGTGAAAACGGGGTGATTTTTGTTTTAATTCTGCAAGTGTTCATGCATGCAATTACGAAGTCACCAAACTATTCCGAGTGTATATGCACGACTAGCTCCAAACAGCATCCAACCAATGCTTTATTGCGAGGGGTGGTGTCTCATGAACCCTTTTTCAAACAGACAAACTGAACCACGTCGACCCCACAGTTCGCTGAACGTGTCATGTTGACGTTATGTTGGTGCAGACTTCAGTTTATTAACAATAAACACAGACATTCCCAGGACCGTGCAATGTGCTGAGTACACAAGCAGTATCATTGCCGTGAATTAATCAACCATCTTGAACCCTCATAATTCTTGGACATTTTACAGCCGTCCGCTGTGTATTTTGTGCGTTTGTGGGTGCAGTTTTCTTCCATTTGTGGAGGAATCGTGTTTGCATTTAGTATATTTCACAGACTTTGAGAGGATTTGTTAGCCTTGTACGCACATTACAAACCTCCGGCTCTTAAATACACTCAGATCGATTTCACCCTGAGAAATGTTCTCAGCTGAGGCGGTGAAGTCGCAAAGGTGTGAGGCGGGCTTAAGGGAAGGCTCTATCTCTGGATTTATGTCGCTGAGAGATCAAATCCTTTCGAAGGGAATTAATTAATGTGAATTACCAATACATTGACTGTAGAGCCACGATTGCACACGTTATCGCTAGCTTCCTCTAGGCCCTCCACAACAAAGCCCTTTCCACAACTATCAGCGCAGTGCCTATATATTTATAGACGAAAGGAAGATGCCATGTTTGTGGCATTTTGAGGTGTAGGTGACGGCTAGAACAAACACTGTCATAACAAACACCACGTTGAAGGTCGTACACCGTGTCACCATAACAGAAGTGAACCAATCAAGAAGACAGCAGCTGTCATATTATGACGGGTATAGCTTTGAACATAGTGATGTCTTGTTGACCGCCGTTTATGTAAACTCTAAACGGTTTTCCTTTGGTTTTACAGGTATGGTGATAGTTTCACAACATATTATGACATTATTGTGATCATTTTACAACAATTTCATTGTTTTGGTAATGTAGGTATACAATTTATGTCATTTACTTGAACCACGGTGTATTTGAACTAATTTCCCGAGACTAGGCTAAACGTTTTAGGACGACCCGTCTGTAATATATATCATATACTATAACTTTTCAGTCTTCACTTGTTTGCCTTCAAATAAATTCACCGTATATGTACAGGCTTGATACAAGATGGACCACTCGAAAAGGTGCGGAATGTTCACATAACCATTAACTTTCCATAAGTGTGAATAGTAAAACACCATCTCCTAAAATAGTAATGAATCTCCTATACAATATTCTCTTTAAAAATGGGTAAATGATACCGGTAGTACAAAGCCTATGGTCTCGTTATGGTAGAGAATATTACTTTAGGCCTAGGCCTATTATTTATTAAACGCATTTAATTGTATGACTAAGCACATGTTCCTCTATAGTGGCGTTCGACATTGTATAAGTAATTCGCTTATCAATCAATTCGAATGATAAATTACCTCGAACGTGACCTCTTTTAAAACAGCAAAGAACATAAATTTAATTTCCAGTAATTTCACCAAAAAACCAACAAAAAGCTAACTTAAACTGCTATCGCTTGATCTTATTTCTAAGGGTTTAATTAAATTGGCGTATGAAACAAAGTGGGACTTGTTACCTAAATACTTGACTGCAAATGCGGTTTTCCGAAACCCCTCCCTCGGAACAAAGGAGGGATATGAATTATTCCCAATTACATTTAACATAACATCCAATTAGGGGTATATGTGTGTGTACGTTATGGCACACCAAACTTAGAATAAGGGACTTTTTTTTTCTTTCTAACTTTCTCTCTGCTAACAAACTGAAAAACAAAATAGTTAAACACTTTGGAACAATGTGGGTTTATTGGGTCAACCAATCATGAAAACCCCCTCTGCGTATGAATCATTACTTTCACGTCGACCAATATACCATAGTATTATATAAACTAACGTATGGTAATCGTTTAAAGCCTACGTAACCAACGTTTGTTCCGAGATTAAAGCCAGATTATGATTTGGGACATCTCAAGCTGTCTAATTACTTCCCCCATCACGCAATTGTGACTCATATAAGGCTCAACTACCTATGTACTAAGTGCCTGTATCTACGAGGAGGACGTACGGTTCACACCGAAGGGAAACGAATCATCGTGACGATAGTGCCGACATGTAGGTTCACAGGCCGGGTATTGTACAATGAATTAGTTCGAGCCTGAACGTGCCTCTATGTAAACCTCCATGGAGAAAGGGACGGTTACGAATTGATGTTGAAACCGCTGTTGTGTTTGCATGCACGCTATTAAAGATGTATTGTCCGATTTCACAAGGATTCTACCTTGATAAATCGATCTCAATCGGACAGTACGCCTTTAATGTTTAATTTTAGTTCAAAAGCTATGTGTCTTTTTGTACAGGTGGCATGCGCTATCATCCGACGACTTGTTATGTTCATTACATTTTTATTTGTTCTATTGGATTTTGACCTAAAATCTTCTTGTTCGTGTTTATTTAATTCTGATTTATTATTTATGTCTACAGTATATGCACATTTGAGTACCAGGGTATTTCGTATTTTCTAAGAATGTTACCTACCCAGCGGGCCAACAGACCCGTTAAGTCGTAATCCACGCCGGACATGCCTTGCCACGCTTGGTTACTCAAATAGGGCGTACCCAGCATTCACCATACGTCCCATACTCCGGGCGATTAACGCCCCTTCACCATAAACGGCTCGGGTAAATTGTTAACGCGTGTTGACTACCGCAACTACCGCAACTCACCAGAAACATAATTGGAAACATCAGTTTGAAAACAGTAGGCCTCGCGTTCTCGATGCGGGCGTGATCCACTTGCGGTTCGGATATGGTAATGTGTTTGGACGAAAACTAGTTGTTTTCATCCTTGTGAAACGCAAGAAGAGTGAATAGAACGGCATAATCATTGCAAGGTTTTTGTTTCAGACTTTCACTGATCTATTTGCATGTAATAAGTTAAAGGAATAATGCTTCTCACTGCACGACTGCTAAGTTATTAAAATGCGTCTTTGAATGGCATTATCTTTTCTCGTTCGTTATATATAATCACCAACAAATCGCAAATTGTTTGCAGGAAAGTCAACTGTTTACGACTTAGGCCTGTTATATGAGAAACATAATTTGCGACTTCACACAAATTTCGCATGATTTCGTAATTAATAAGATGTCCAAATTAATTGTGCACAATTTATTTTCTTTAGATATAAACGAGTGTTCTACAGGTGACTTCGAATGCGACAATAACGCCCAGTGCATAAACACGCAGGGATCGTACGAGTGCAGGTGTAACGAAGGCTTCGTGGGAGATGGAAAGCAGTGCGTACCGCTTGGTATGTGGAATTTCAACATAAAAACGTTAAGAAAATAAATACAAAATAAATACAAAATAGAATTCAGCGGTCAGCCATGTGGGGTGAACGAAAAGACCAATTTTCATAATGTATGTACATTTTATGCAAAACGGTTGTTGTGACAATCCTAAAGCTTGTCCGAGGCTGGACTCGGGCACGTTTTGGGGTTGTCAGGAGTAATCTTTGTAATGTATAACATGTGCAACGTAAGGGCCTATGAAAACGGTATATTCGTGTAGGCCTGCGTTACAACGTTAGGCCATGTCAAAAGGCCTTATTCGACATGCTTTTTGTGGAGTATATTTTGCATTGCTAGGTAGAATATTACGCTATAGGGCCTAATTCTGTTTAACCTTTCTGTACTCTGTAGTACCAAACTATACTAGGCCGTTTCTATTTTCGAGGCTTGACAGGTAAAAACAGATGACATCATATGGACGCGCAATAACACACGTTGAACTTATTAACTACCATATAGTGCACACACTAAAGTGACATATTTTTCAGAATACATTTATTGTCTACCTGGGCTATTGGAGCCTGGTGATTTTTGACAGTCGTGGAAACACGTCAGGGTCATACAATTTCACTTGAATAAAGTGTTCAAAATGTCATTGTGCCTTTAATATTTTTGTTCAGTGTAAGATGATGTCAAGCTTACCATTTAAGGCGAACTTATTTTAATATTGCTCTATTGTTCTGCTTTCCAGACCAGACAACCTGCGCCGACCAACCTTGTTTCCAGGGCGTCCGATGTTTTGACATCCCATTGAATCCTAGCGCTGTTGACCTAGACACAGCGGTTATTGTAAAGCTGTACCGGTGTGCGGATTGTCCCCCTGGGTACGAGGGTGACGGCGAGTTCTGTGCAGGTAAAGCGCCGCGGTAGTACTGCGGCACCCTCCTCCTAGAGTATCAAGTAGCACGCGCAGCGGCTACCGGATATTGCAAAACGAATCTGTGATATTTTTGTTTTTGTGCACTCAACCGAAAAAGCTTACTTTCCTCTTACTTGCCATACTTGTAAGAATACTAAATATAATTGTCTCTACGACGTACAACTTGCAGGTTTGCTACCTTGGATTCATCTTGTTTTCTTATTCAATCTAACCGTTGTGCTATAAACAGGTTACACACCAATCTAACAATTACAATTATAGCATGTTAATACCGATCACGCTCTTGCTGAAGGCCTCCAAAAATGTAAACTATCAATTAACACGCAACGCAAAATGCTCTTTAGCAAGGAACTGCATAGTGCAGTTGAACAGCGCCCCCTGTTGTTTTGTGATATAAGAGTATTTTAAGATAATAGTGGAAGTTGAAATTTCATTTGAGATCAATCGTCCCCGTACTTGCTCTTACTACTCGATCATCACAGTAACAACCGACGATGCGTAGGCCCCATAACTTGTGATTCTTAGAATGAAACGTCCAAGCGATAACAAGAACATTTACATAGTCAAAATCGTTTATATGTCTGCTATAACAATTACTCCCTTTTCTACACCTCTGGAGGATCCCCGCTCTAAGATCTGTTCTAGTTTATAACCTTAAAGCAGCTTTAGAATCGATTGATGCGAGTTTTGGGGACCGTTTTCACTGTTGGTACACGTATAGGGGGATAATGAAAAACAAAAAGCTAGCCGTATTAAATATATATATATATAATTATACAACATAATATAATGTACATGTATATATAATTAGTCATACAATATTGGTGCTAATATATTGCACTGGGTACCGGTATATAGTTATAGAACTTTTCTCATAAATGCAAAGATAGATAGCAACAGTTTTGCAAAATTCTAAGTCTAAGTGTGTGTTGAACCGGGAATGTTTTTCGTTCACTGAAAAGATTTTTGTTACTGTTATTGCACTTAATGGTAGTACATGTACTATGTAAAAAATGTCAACTATTTTCAGACAAGAACGAATGCGAAGATGGATCATTCGTCTGTCACGTAGACGCTGCCTGTATAAACACCGAAAGTAGCTATTCGTGCGCCTGCAAGGAAGGATTTGCCGGCGATGGCCGGGACTGTGTTCCACTAGGTAAGTATGAAGGGTTATGTTTTCCAACACCGTGTAAATTTACGACCGTTAAGGCCTACATGACTTTCTTTCTCTATAGCACATTTGTGGATTGCGCTTTTGCAGATCTGTCGTTTTAGTTTTTTCAATAAGTATTTCCATAAAACGGTAGACATCGCTGTTACAGGTAACAGTTTACATGTATTGATTCTCCGTCGAACAGATTAAACTCTTCTATATTAAAGTATTTTAATAAATTAAAGGGAAAACCGAATAGTGTATAGCTTTTATACCGCCGTAAGATGCAAGTATTATGCCACATTATTAAATACTTCCAGTGAATTTGGGACACATGAGTGAACGCAGGTCGTTGTTTTGTTTTTAAATGTATTTAATTTTTATTGTTGATGTGTGTTACCTAAATTTGTAATGAAAGATGTGATGAAGTGTGCAGCAAAGAGATAACAGTACCAATGCATCATTTTGAAATGTGCTTATTTGACCCCACCCCTTTGGTTGCTGCCGTATGCTCAATCACGGGTCCCCAAATTCACAACAAAACATGTGGCCAGTAACCGTGCTCTTTACAGCGATATAAACAGTGCTTTGCTTCAAATTTATTAAACCTTTTAGGATTTATGGTTGATATATGATATATTGCCAAGAACGTTTGAGGATTTTAAATTACATTCCATTTATTTTATAGGCTACCCGGTACCATGCAGTATCTATTTTTGACAACTTACGTGCGAATACGATTGCAAAAAGCGAGTAATTATTGGCCGATCTGTATTGTTAACGTCAGACGTGGCTATATCTGCCAAATGCCCAATGCGTAATCGAACTATGTACTATCCCATAATTTAATATTGGTGCGTGCTCACCAATAGACTAGAAACTAGAACCATGTAAGTTGTAACGTTCTGCACTGTAAACTACATTGTTATACAGCGTACTTCGTTTTACCTTTAAAGTACTTTAGAGGCTGAACAGTAAATAATTTGCGTTTTTTAATCTATAATTAATAGTTACGAAATCTAACGAGGACACGGGCCATGAAACGGCATAATCCTACTAGCATAATCTGATAATGTGTGTACATTATTCACTTCAGACCCAAAATATTTTACAAAGCTCAATCTGGGCTAGTACGATAACACTCACGGAGCGCAGTCAGCCGATCCCGCCCTTGTAATTTACTTCATTCTGTTTACGAAATCCAATGGTGCCTAAACGTATTACAAGATATGTCGGTCTCTATCGACGACAACCCGCCAACTCCAATTAGCATTTTAATGTGTACTGGGGGAGGGGGCTACTGTATTTGATGTTGAATCATTTTTGAAGATACTATCTTGAAAATACGCCCGAATTGATAACCCGCAGCGGCATGTGTGTAGCAGCCGATATAAAGAAGCGCGCCTTATAGGCCTAAAAACTAAAGTCGTTTTGTTTTCGCCGTCTCCATCCAGTGAATGTAGGCCTACTATTATTGGACAACCTTTTACATTCAACGTCAGTGAATGTCTTGTCACTTTATCATGAAGTTAGTTAAAACAAAATAAGGCAGATCTACCGTGGTGAGGCGAGGAGAGAACCACAGCGCCACCTAACTCCTGCGCCCCACCTAACTCCTGCGCCCCACCTAACTCCTGCGCCCCACCTAACTCCTGCGCCCCACCTAACTCCTGCGCCCCACC